>VMDO01020023.1:0-38426 GCA_007922755.1 Pedetes capensis | reverse complement strand
TCTTCCTTGCCAATCTGTATCCCTTTGATTTCTTTCTCTTGTCTGATTGCCCTGGCCAGAACTTCAATTACTATGTTGAATAGAATAGGAGAGAGAGGACATCCTTGTCTTGTTCCAGATCTAAGAGGAAATGGTTTTAGTTTTTCTCCATTTAATATAATGTTGGCTGTAGGTTTGTCATAAATGGCTTTTATGAAATCAAGGTATTTACCTGTTATAGCTATTTTCTCCCGTGTTTTTATCATGAAAAGGTGTTGCACTTTATCGAAAGCCATTTCAGCATCAATTGAGATGATCATGTGGTTTTAGTTTGTCAGTTTCTTGATATGTTGGATTATATTAATTGATTTCCTTATGTTAAACCAGCCTTGCATCTGTGGTATAAATCCCACTTGGTCATGGTGATTAATCTTTTTCATATGCTGCTGTATTCTGTTTGCCAGAATTTTATTGAATATTTTTGCATCTAGATTCATAAGGGAGATGGGTCTATAATTCTCTATCTTAGATGAATCTTTTCCTGGTTTAGGTATCAGGGTGATGGTAGCCTCATAGAATGTATTTGGGAGTATTCCCTCCTTTTGTATTCTTTGGAATAATTTGAGGAAGACAGGTACTATATCTTCTTTAAAAGTTTGGTAAAATTCTGCCGTGAATCCATCAGGACCTGGGCTCTTCTTTGTTGGGAGACTTTTAATTACCTTTTCTATTTCTGTATAAGTAATGGGCTTGTTTAAGTCAGTTATGTCATCTGGGGTTAGTTTTGGTAGGTCATACGTGTTAATAAATTTGTCCATTTCTTCTGCATTTTCATATTTTTTGGAATACAGTCTCTCATAGTAATCCCTGACAATTTTCTGTATTTCATTGGAGTTAGTGGTTATGGATCTGTTGTCTTTCATAATCCGTACTATGTTAGATTTTTCCTTTTTCTTTTTGATGAGGTTAGCCAGAGGAGTGTCTATTTTATTAAACTTTACAAAGAACCAGCTCTTAGTCTTATTAATTTTTTGAATTATCTCTTTATATTCTAATTGAGATATTTCTCCCTTTATTTTTATAATTTCCCTCCATGTGTTCCATTTAGGGTTGTTTTTTTGTTGGATTTCTAGTGTCTTAAGCTGTGTCATTAGGTCATTTATTTGGCTCTTCTTTATTTTATTGATGAAGGCACTTAATGCAATAAACTTCCCTCTTAATACTGCCTTTGCTGTATCCCATATGTTTTGGTATGATGTGTTTTCATCATCATTTGATTGTAGGAATTTTTTAAACTCCAATTTGATTTAATCAACAATCTATGGGTCGTTCAGTAGTGTATTATTCAGTCTCCATGAGTTTGTAAAGTTTCTGGAATTATTCATGTTCTTGAGCTCCAATTTTATCCCATTATGATCTGATAAGGAACAGAGGATAATTTCTACTTTCTTGTATTTGTTGAGGGAGTTCTTATGGATGTATTTTAGATATGATGTATTTTAGAAAACATACCATGTCGAGCTGAGAAGAATGTGTATTCCTCATTGTGTGGATGAAATATTCTGTATATATCTGTGAGATCCAGCTGGTTTAGGGTGGGGATTAGATTTGACATTTCTCTGTTGATTTTTTGTTTCGATAACCTGTCTCTTGACACAGGTGGGGTATTGAAGTCCCCCGTTATTATTGATTCTGGTCCAGTAAAGTTCTTTATATTCCATAAGGTTTGTCTTATAAAGTTAGGAGCTCCTATGTTTGGGGCATAGATATTAAGGAGCGTTATTGATTCTTGATCGATTGTTCCTTGTATTAAAATGTAAATCAAAGAACTGGTTAGCTGAGATGAGTGCAACACAAGAAAGGTCCAAAGCAAACATGAACCATAAATCAGTAACAGGTAATAATTGGATACATAACAATAAATGCTCCTCAATAATCTCTATTAATGTAAATGGTCTTAACTCACCAATTAAGAGACAGAGGCTGGCTAATTGGATGAAAAAACACAAACCATCAATATGTGGTATTCAAGAAACTCATCTAACTCACAAAGACTGGAATAAACTGAGAGTTAAGGGCTGGAAAAATGTATACCTAGCCGGGAGGGGGAACAAAAGAAAGCATGTGTTGCGATTTTAATTTCAGATAGATTAAATCCCATTCCAAAACTAATTAGAAGAGCACACCATCTTATTTATGTTTAAGCCCTTTGTTACAGACACGGTGTCAATCCATCTGGTGGAGGGTTTTCTTTTTTTCATTAACCTACTCTCCCAAACAAGATGTCTTTCTCCAGGGATTGGTGTCTCCTGACTACATGTCCAAAATATGTAAGACACGGTCTGGCCATTCTTGCTTCCACGGAGCACTTTGGTTGCACATCTACTAAGACAGATCTGTTGGTTCTTTTGGCAGCCCATGGTATATTCAATAATCATCTCCAGCACCATAATTCAAAAGCATCAATTCTCCTGTCTCCTTTATTCAATGTCCTGCTTTCACAACCATATGATGTGACTGAAAATACCATGGCATGAGTCAGGTGCACCTTCATCTTCAATGTGATATCTTTTCAATACTCCAAAGAGATCTTTTGCCACAGCTTTTCCCAAAGCAATGCGTCTTTTGATTTCTTGACTGCTGCTTCCATGGGTGTTGATTGTAGAGCCAAGTAGAGCAAAATCATGGACAACCTCAATCTTTTCTCCATTTATTGTGAAGTTATGTGCTCACCCAGTTATAAGGATTTTTATTTTGTTGATGTTCAGTTGCAATCCATACTGAAGGGTATGATCTTGAGTTTCATCAGTTAATGTTTTAAATCCTCTATATTTTCAGCAAGCAAAGTGGTGTCATCTGCATAACGCAGGTTGTTAATGAGTCTCCCTCCAATCTTGATGCCACGTTCTTCCTCATAAAGTCCAGCTTCTCGGATTATTTGCTCAGCGTATAAATTGAAGAGATAGGGTGAAAGTATACAGTCCTGACGCACACCTTTCTCAACTTTAAACCACTCAGTGTTTCCTTGTTCTATTCGAACAACTGCCTCCTGGTTCAGGTACAGATTTCTCATGAGCACAATTAGGTGTTCTGGTATTCCCATTTTCTGAAGTGTTATCCATAATTTGTTATGATCCACACAATCAAATGCTTTTGCGTAGTCAATAAAACATAGACATCTTTCTGATATTCTCTGCTTTCAGCTAATATCCACCTGACATCAGCAATGATGTCTCTGGTTCCCTGCCCTCTTCTGAATCCAGCTTGATTCCCTGTCTATATATTGCTGCACTTGCTTTTGAATGATCTTTAGTAAAATTTTGCTGGTGTTTGATATTAATGATATTATCTGATAGTTTCCACATTCAGTTGGATCCCCTTTCTGGGGTAATAGGCACAGATATGGATCTCTTCTAGTCAGGTGGCCAGGTAGCTGTTTGCCAAATTTGTTGGCTTAAACATGTTAGTACCTCCAGTGCTGCATTTGTTTGTTGAAATAGCTCTCTTGGTGTTCCACCAATTCCTTGAGCCTTGTGTTTCACCAATTTTTTCAAGGAAGCTTCCACTTCATCCTTCAGTACCATTGGTTCCTCTTCCTATGCAACCTCTTGAAATGGATCGTCATCTACCAATTCTTTTTTGTATAATGACTCTGTATTTTCATTCCATCGTCTTTTGATATTTCCTGCATCGTTTAATATTTTCCCTATAGAATGTTTCACTATTGCCACTCAAGGCTTGAATTTTTTCTTCACTTCTTTAAGCTTGAGAAACACAGAGTGTGTTCTTCCCTTTTGGTTTTCTGTCTCCAGCTCTTTGCACATGTCATTATAATATTTGCTTTTGTCTTCTCGAGCTGCCTTTTGAAGTATTCTGTTTAGTTCCGTAACTTCATCATGTCTTCCTTTTATTTTAGCTGCTTGACATTCAAGGGCAATTTCCAGCATATCTTTTGACATGTAATTTGGTCTTTTCTTTTTTTTTCTTGTCTTTTTAATAACATTTTGCCTTCTTCTTAAATGATACTGTGTATGTCATGCCACAGCTTGTCTCGTCTCCTCTCATGCATTAAACCTATTCTTGAGGTGGTCTCTGAACTCAGGTGGGATATACTCAAGGTCATACCTTGGTTATTGTACACTTGTTCTAATTTTTTTCAGTTTGAGTTTGAACTTGCCTATGAGAAGTTGATGGTCTGATTCACAATCAGCACCTAGTCTTGTTCTGACATTTGATATGCAGCTCTTCCATCATCTCTTTCCACAGATGTGGAAAGATTTGGTTTCTGTATGTTCCATCTGGTGAATTCCATATGTTTGGTCTCTGTTTATGTTGGTGAAAAAATGTATTGGCTATGAAAAGGGTATTGGTCTGACAAAATTCTATCATGTGATCTCCAGCATCATTTCCTTCACCAAGGCCATATTTTCCAACTACTGACCTTTCTTCTTTGTTTCCAACTTTGGCATTCCAGTCACCAGTTATTATCAGTAGATCCTAATTGCATATTTGATCTATTTCAGATTGCAGAAGCTGGTAGAAATCTTCCCTTTCTTCATTTGTGGCCTTAGTGGTGGGTACATAAATTTGAATAATATTCATATTAACGGCCCTTCCTTGTAGCCATATGGATATTATTGTATCACTGACAGCATTGTATTTCAGGACAGATCTTGAGATGTCTTTTCTGATCATGGTTCATGTGTTAGTTTGACACTAATATATTCAAGGAGATGGTATAGGGTGGTGAAACAGTGAGCTACTCCCTCTTTATGTCTCAAAAAAGACTTCCCGGATTCCCAAATTTAAAGTCATTATTTGCTAAGCAGTGGCAGCTTATGATTTGTCTGAGGCAGTCCTGTGTGCAAGGTCTTGAGTCAGAAAAGCCCTCAGTTGACTGGAAGGAAGCTCATGTGACTGGAGCATAGTGAGCTGGGAGGAGGGGGAGTTGGGGCCAGAACCCCCAGGGTCTTTTGGACTTCATACCTGGAGCCCTCTTGACAGCAGGGAGCGTGGGTCTGGGTCCAGGTTTACTATGGCAGGGGGAGGGATCCGAGGATTGGGCAGGAAGCTTGGTCCTTGATCACATTTATAAGTGAATTTACACGTGGACTCAGAAGGGAACATGGAGGGTGGTTTATTTAGAATTGAGAGGAAGAGTGGGCACCAGGGTGTGGGAAGGAGGTGAGGACAGGGCAGGCTGGGTGTGAGATTGGCACAAGGAGAGGGCAGGGGGTAGGTAGACAGTTGCACTTTTTAGGCAGGCTCAGCAGTGAAGATCCATGAACTGCAGCCTTTATACGTGTGAGTTAGAGGTCAGGAATCATACAGGTTCTGCAGTGAGGCTGTGGGCATCTCTAAACCTCTGGGTAGGAGAGCGGGCCTCTGCGGGTGGCTGCTGTGGACTTCCGTGGGTTGCTCTGAACATTGCTGGACACCTGGAGACATTGCTGAGAGCTGTAGGCGATGGGTCACTGAAATCATCTTTGGATACTGTGGACTGGACACTGCACACAATGGGCAGTGAGGATCTCTGGGCCCTATGGACTCTGCATCAAGGGGAGGGACTCCTAAGGGTTACGTCCCTGTCTCATCCAGGGCACAAATGCTCCTCCCCTGTCTTGGATCTTGTTTTCTGGTGTGTCAGGTTTCTGCAGCCCAGTGGCCTAGTACTGACACTGGTGGTGGAAGGATTGCATTTGGGCTGTTGGGCTGGTCTTGGAGAGACCCCACAACATCAGTCCACGTAGGTCTTTGATGTTGGGCCAGATTGTCTGTTTTGAGAAGATCCTCCAAACTCCTGTCTGAGGGTACAGATCTGGCCACCGGGGTCCTAAGATCCACACAGGAAGGCAGACTGATGGAGTCTCTTCTCCGTGCTGAGGTTTTCAGTGAAAAACCTTGTTTCAGCTCCTTGCAAATCCCTTTCACTAAGTCTGGAGCTCCGGAGCCCAGAGCCCCAGCTTGGTAATTGTGTCAGAGAATTCTGGTGTCCCCTTTCAAGCTTCTCCCTCTTATTCTAGCCAGGGCGAGGGTGGCAGATCCCCTGCAGATGTGACCAGCCTCATGCAGGTACACCTGCCCGCTCCTGGCTGATGATTTTTGGCCCTGCCCCCAGGCTGCACTGGTGTCTCAGAGCCCAGGAGGAAGTGTCCCTGGAGGATGGCAGAAGGCTCTTCCCCCTGTTTCATGAGCCTTCTTAAAATGTCCTTGAAGGTGGAGCAACTATTCACGCATAGCCCTGGCCAGTGCAATAGATAAGGACCCTGGTTGTGATTCCCCCTGCCCCTTCCTTTCCATTGCTGTTCTTGTACCCACTCTCCTAGGATTGTGTTCCCAGATAAAGTGCTCCCCATTCATAAGGCTGCAGCTGTAGCCCTGTGGCATCCGATCCCATTAGATCTCAGAAGCTAAGCAGGGTCGGACCTGGTTAGTACTTGGATGGGAGACCACCCGGGAACACCAGGTGCTGTAGGCTTGGAAGACAGACCTGGCAACCCACTCCCAAAAACCAATCCGCCATTCAAAACCCTATGAACACAGAGAAGCACTGACAATAGTGTTTTACCTGTTGTATGCAGGCTTACTATGAGTCGGATACTGATTGGATGGCACCTAACAACAACAAAATCATAAGCCCTCACCCCAAGCCCTGTCTCTAGAGAGCTGAAGGAAGAGTGAAGTGCCTGGGTATAAGTGTGGGTAGGGAGGAAAGGCTGGCCTCGTGGCTGGGACATGAGGCCTCTAAGTATCCTTATGCCAACTGTCCCCAGATAGGGAAAATCTGGGAGGGGAGGGGCAAGAGTCCCGGGTTTTGGCACCAAAATAACAGGGAAAATCTGGGCAGAGGGCCCACAGACACTAGAGAACACACTCTGAGTAGTGGAAGACCAGGCTTATTTAAGGAAAGGTGAAAAGAAAGAGGGAGAGGGAGAGGTCAGAGGAGAGATAGAGAAGTTTCACAGGTGCACTGCGGCTGAAAGGGATGGACAGCACCCTAGTTGTAGCCACTGCACCACCAGGGCAGGTAGGGTGCGCCCCTGTTCTATTGCAGCCAGGTTCTTTGTCTGAGACGTGGGCAGGAAAAGGCATACATTATTTTCCTTGAGGGAAGGGAGGGAGGGGGAAAGGAGGGAATGAGATTGGGATCTCAGAAACGTTCGACCTTTGGGGGCTGCTGACCTCCCTTATCTCAGACCTTGGTACTTAGTCAGGGGAGGAGAGGAACCCTCCTCAGGACCCCAGAGCTTCGGGGAGGGGAGGGAGCCCTCTGTCCCCTCACCTGCCATCTCCTGTGTTCAGCCCCACTCCCAGCCCTACTTGCGGCTGCTCCTGGAGTGTTCAATCCCGAGGCTTTGTCATGGCTCAGTGGAGTGGATCGCCAGGCTGCCTGTCATTTCCTTTCCCTGCAGGAGACGCGGTTGCAGCGTTTGCCACTCTGATGTATTATTTAGCACCAGAGCATCTGCTTTGCCTCTTCTGAAGTTTTGCTGACATCCCTCATCTGGCGTTACCTCCTGGACCGTTCCCCTTGTCCTTGACGGCTCTCACCCAACATCACGTGTGGCTGTCTTTGCAGTGGGGCCCCAGGTGCTGGCAGGAGACAAAGGCACACCTTCTGCACCGTGTTTGGCTGGGAGCCCCGCATTCCCTCGATGCTCAGTGTGAAACAAGAGCACAAAACCTGAGCTTCCCTGCTGTAAAACTTGTAATTAACCAGGAGATCTGGGATGAGGCAACTCTGAGCCTCAGTTTCTTCATTGTAAAATCAGCCACCTGAACTGACCTGTACCATCCTTTCCTGCTCGAAAGTGAAACTGATGATCTACCCTCCACCCCTAGCCCTCCCGGGAACACAGCAGCTGCCAGTGCTCCATGTCTTGAGGCAGGGTGTGACTTATCCATGGGTTTAGGGAGACAAGGTTCTGCACCTGCCTCTCAGGAAATGCTCAGAAAGCTTTGCAGAACACTGGCCTTCAATCATATGGGAACTCAGGGCTTTTGCTTTGACTTCCACTTCTTTTTCTACAATGACCTATTATTTGCAATGGATTGGGATAGAGGAGCAAGAATGGACCTTAAATCCACAGCCTATTTACACACATGCACACGCACATGCACACACACACAGCGGTGGTGGGGGGGGGCTGTTTCCTGGTCTCCCAGTTCTCCATTCTCAGATGTGTTAATGAAGTGTGTTTGCACACTGGGTGGGATTGGCTTCTCTCCAGCTCGCCAATTAAAACCTGATCCTTCTCTTTCCCACTCTCCCTCTCTGTTCCCTGCAAATGACTTGACATCTATGGTGTGGCAGCTCTGAAAACCACATTTGAATGCTTATCTGAGCTACAGAACATGTCTGTCCCAGGAAGGGGAGAATTTTGGTCACGCCAAACTGACATTGGCACCTGTCTCCACCCAGAACCCAAGCATGTCCCGTTCAACCTCTGCACTCCAGTCCAATATGACTTCCTCTGCAAAGATTCCCTTCATTGTCCCAGACAAGGTTAGACACTCCTCCCCCTTCAGCTCCCAGAATACTGTATAATTCTATTGCACTATAGGCATGTTTCTGTTTGAATAAATATCACCTTGAATTATAATTATTTATGAGATGAAATATTAAAATGAGATTCTTCTCTGCTTTGGCTGAGGCCCCAAAGGCAAGGGGCAGAAGCAGCATTAGCACATTTTAAAGAGAGGAGTTAGGAGATTATACAGGAACTGCTTGGGGAATGAGCAAAGCTGGTTGGATCCGGGTGGGTGAATTTTCTACTCCAGCTGAGGAGGCTGGGGAAGAATACTCACTCATGGGGGGATGAGAGGGATGGGGTGTTGTCCCTCCACTGCTTCCTTGGCACCACCCCACGGCTGGGAAAAGGGTGAAGGGCAAGTCAAGGAAACTACACGGAGGAATCACAGGCTCCCAACGGAGTGTGCAGGATGCACAGTGTGGAGTCTGAGATCCCTGCGTAAAGTTAACCCCAGAGGACGGGAATGGAGCTTTGTATTGTTGTTGTTAGGTGCCTTGGAGTCAGGTTCGACTTATAGTGGCCCTATGTACATCAGAACAAAACACTCCCCAACACTGTGCCATGCACACAATCTACTTTTTTTTAATATTTGAGCCCGTTGTTGCAGCCACTGTGTATCTTCTCATTTTGAGTCATGCCAACTAGAGGTTGCTTTATTCCCTTTCCATCATTAAGGTCAACTCTACTTTGAGGAGGCCATGCTTTCCCAGTTATTTCTTGAATGCCTTCCAGCCTGGGGGACTCATTTTCCAGCAGTGTATGTGACTGAACTTCTCTGACATTCCTAGGGTTTGATTCGGGAGTGGGCTGCCGGATCCTTCTCCCTAGTCTGGGTTAGTCTGGAAGCTCAGCTGAAATCTGTCCACCGTGGGTGTCCCATTTTCATCTGAGACACCAGTAGCATAGCTTTCAGCATCACAACATGCAAGCCCCCACAGCATGACAAGCTGACAGACACATGCCGGTGGGGCTTTGTGGCTGGTGGCAAAGCCAGGAGAGGGGGTCTCTTAGGAACACATGTCCTCCCTGCCAACAGCTGGACCGAGCTTCATGTTTTCTCAACGTGCTCTTAACAGGAGCTGTCAGTGGGTCCTATGGATCATTTTCATTCCCAAAGGGCCACCAGGGGGAGGGACCACAAGGGAAAGGTGGTCTCCAGGTGTCCATGGGCAAAGGGGAGAGGTTCTAAGGGCCCGGATGAGAAGAAGTATTGCTCGGTGGAAAGGGAGCCACTGGAGCTCCAGGTGAGGTGTCTTGCGGAATGCATAAAACACAGAAACACAGGGAGAGGCGGGGGTGGGGGAGGGAAGCTCTTTAGTGTTTATTCAACCCAAGGGCACCGACACCGAACCCGCAGCTGCACCTGCCATGTAACTGTAATCAGACCTTTCCCCTGAGGCCCTTTCCCCTACCTCCAATCTTATAGGGGGCAGAAACAGGACTTAGTGTGTGGGGGACGGGATGGCGACTTGAAGAATGTTAGCAAGAAGTGGCCACATGCTCTGCCATGGGCTTACCTTGCCCAGTGACATTTCAGCAAGGAATACTCCTCAGCCTTCTGCCGTCTTTAGTTTACCTTTCATTGACATGCATCTCTCGTTGATGTCCCACACCCCTGGTCCATTCTCTGTCCCATCTCATCACCAGCCTGCCCTTCTGAGCTCAGGTGAAGCACAGTCCCATAGGAATCCATCCCTAGACAACCCACCTCTGAACCTCTCTGTCCACAGTGAGTGTTCACCTGCCTGACAGCGGGAAACAAGGCATATGGTTCCCCCAGTGCCCTGGGCAGGAGAGAGGAGGCTTGTGCACTGGGAAGCTGGACTGGGCAGCGGTGGAGCATCTGCCAAGATGGCGGGGCACATGGTCCAGACACCATGACAAGCTCTGTTTGACTGGGACAGACGTTAGCAGCAGCCGAATCCCAAGGGAAAGGGGCAGAGTTTGGGTCCAGATGGGGAGGTCTAGGAATGGAGGATCCACAGTCAGGCTGGCCTCTGGGGACCCCAAGGGGTTCCCTAACAGGTGCTTTTTCTGGATACCAACTGGCTGCCAGGGTGGGTGTAGCAGGGGAGCTCAGTGCTCTGGGCACTGGAATGGAAAAGGATGGGACGCTTGTTTATCCACCACACAGTCAGCTCCACTTAAAAAAGTCTAGATGTGGCCGGCATGCTTGTAGGCTGCTGATTTTCAAACATGGGTGTGCTAGGCATCATTTGGGGGCTTAATCAGGTACAGATTCTCAGGGCTCATCTCTGGGTAATGGGAGAGTTTGGCGCCGGCAATGGGAACATGTGTTGTAGCGAGTTTCCCCAGTGATCTGGGACCGCAAGGCAGGCGAGCGAACCCTGACCAGCTTCCACTGTGCTGAAAGCTCAATGCGGGCTTCATCTCTTCTGTTTCTCCCTCTGATTGTTATGTAATTAAAGCTGAGCCCAGGGGTGAGTGATTCAAGAGGCGCTGGGGGACAAGGTTGCAATTAGACACCTCTGCAGTGGCGTGACAAGGGATTATTTGAGCCTGCAGCGAGGCAGGTGGGGTCTAACAATGGGCGGCAGGGCCCGTGAGTCACCCTCCCCATTACTAACTGTTTGCCCACATGGAAGGTTTGCTCTGTCGCTGGCAAGGATGCTGTGAAATTGGGCTTCCTCCTTGGCACTGCCTGTTGAGTAATTTATAAGACACGGAGGACTAGGGAAGTAATTAGGTTTTGTTTTTCGTTATTGTTGGGTAATTCGAATGTGGGTTTTTTTCTTGTCATTCTGATTTCTGGAAGGTAGGCTGGTCTGTCACATTTGCAAGTAGAATTGGAGGATGTTTACAGTTTCTCTGCAAAACAACTTCTTTCAGAGCTTTTTTTTTTTTTCCCCTGCGCATAGCAGAGATTAAAAATAGAAGCCATTAGCCTCCGAGAGAGCTGGGTAGACCCTCTGGGTGCTGTCTAGCTGAGGTAGTTCAGGAAAAACCCACTCTCTTCTCTATTTTTGGTAGAGGAGGCAGCAGTTCTAACAGGTGGAATTAAAAACAGTAACAACCTGCAGTGAATTTGCTTCCAAGTGGCGTAAATTACCCCCGGGGTACTTCCTGAGTGGATGGTTTGTATGCCAGATTTGGACACCAACAAGATGCCAGCTACTAGGTCCCAAAGTGGTTTCGGCTGTGGCTTTTCAATATGACCTGTAAGGCATTCTTTCTTCCCTCATCCAAAGCTCTTGTTAACATGCTCAAGAATACAACAAAGCACAGCAGCCTGTCGTGGGACTGAAACTGCGTATTTAGCCTCGTGCGTATCGTGGCTAAATGGCATCATTCATTCACACATTCATTCATTCAATAAGCCCCATGGCATCCGATCCTGTCAGATCTCAGAAGCTAAGCAGGGTCAGGCCTGGTTAATACTTGGATGGGAAACCGCCTGGGAACACCAGGTGCTGTAGGCTTGGGAGAAGGACCCGGCAAACCACTCCCAAAAATCAATCTGACATTGAAAACCCTATGAACAGCAGAGAAGCCCTGACAATAGTGTTTCACTTGTACGCAGGGTTGCTGTGAGTCGGATACCAACTTGACGGTACCTAACAACAACAACATGCCAGGCTCTGTTCTTAGCTCTGAGGAAGCGCCGCTGAGCAGAGCAGCTCCCATTTCTGCACCGAGGCTGAGTTTGACTGCATGGCTCTTGCTCTGCTGGCTTGGGTAGGACTTTAGCAAAGCTGATAAAATTCCTTGATCTTGAATCTCCTCATCTGTCAAATGAGTTTCATGGGCTGTCAGCGTTTCCTGAATGTTCCCCGTCGTGAGAATCGCCAGGAAGGCTCAGTGTGCACAAGCCCCTCCTCTGGAGGCTGCATCTGAATGCCGGACCGAAGGCTTGTTCAACAGAAACAGCGTGAACCACATAGGCAAAGTACTTCTGACAGCCGTTCCTTCCTCTAGCGTCTTCAAACAACATCCGTTTGACAAGTAATCACTATAAACGTAGGAAAGCAGCTCTGTGCCTTCTTTCTTCGTATCAAGTCTTCAAATCCTCCAGCATGACGACAATCGAAGCAGGCCCAACCTGAGTGCTCAAGGCCGCTTGGGATCAGGGGCCACCTGAGGAACAGTATGCGCAGCCCTGGAATCTAGGGGTTTACCAGGAGGTGCTAGGATGGTCTAGTAGGCTCTATGATGGAGCGAGCGTTGGGAGACAGGCTGGGTCCTTGCTAAGGAGCTCCAGTTCTAGTGCTTGATCAGAGCCCCGGGCTGGCCAGGGCATCAGCAGGCCTGCCCGCAACTGCTGCCTAACGTCTGCGCGCGTTCTCAGACCTTCCCACCCCCCACGCGCTCTTCTCGCCCCGTTCTCCCCCTCTCCCATCTTCTCTGTTTTTCCTGCTGACAGTGGGGGCTTCTTAAGACAGACAGTGATGGTGCTGCAGATGATCCAAAGCAGGAACTTTTAAATGATCAAGGGGCTGTTCGTCAGGTGAAGATAAGCGGGAGAGAACAAACTGTTTGAACTCACACAAGAAGCCTTAGAAAAAAGGGTGATCAAAGCCTGCAACGTCAGGAGTAAACGGAAAGACGGAACACAGATGTTTTGAAATCCAAAAATAGCATGACAGTGGGGGGTTGTTGAATAGATTGAAACAAGTAATGAGAAGCAATGCCCCAGGCAGCAAACTCAGATGGGGGGGGGGACCTGTTCTCTGTGGTCCTGGGAGGGGTACAAGGCAAATGGACTGAAGCCATGTTTTGGTTTGAAGCACAACATCTTACGATATCCTAAGACACTCTGTGTCTTTCCTTGGTAACTGGCTGAGTTGGGTTTTAGAAAGGATGGTTTTCATCTGTCCATCCATCCAGCCTCGCATACATCTGTTCACTAAACACCACACTGTGAAACAGACTTTTTTTTTTTTTTGCGGTACTGGGGGTTGAACACAGGGTCTCATGCTTGCATGTTCTGCAAGTTCTGGACCACTGAGCTGCACCCCAGCCCATTTTTTTTTTCCTTTTTGAGACAGAGTCTCACTAAGTTACACAGACTGCCTCTGGTCTCGAACTTGTGATCCTCCCACCTCTGCCTCCCGAGCCGCTGGGATTACAGCACGTGCCACTGTGCCTTGCTGAAACAGATTTTTTGGGAGACTTTAACTTCATCTAATCCATACGACAATTCTGCACCACAGATGGTGTCATGTACATATTAGGATGTAGGGAGAGGCCCATAGAGGCTAAGCCACTTGTCCAACCCACTTGCTGAGGGCTCTAACCAAGAGCATGTGCTGGAGGCTTGGTCCCCAGTGGAGTAAAGTGTCATGTGGTGGGAACCTTCAAAGCTGACCAGGCCCTGAGGGCTCTGGCCTCATCAGTGAATCGCTGCAGATTAGAAAAGGGCTCGAGGCTGTGACTGCAGACTCTTTCCCTCTGTCCACCATATTGTTACGGTTAGGATCCGAATGTCCCCCAAAGTCATGGGTTTGGCTGCTTGGTCCCCAGTTGGTGGAGCCGTGCTGGCAGGTCATGAAACTTTTGGAGGGGTGATTCTTGCTGTGAGGAAGTCGCTCCCTGGGGGTGGGCTTGGGAGGATTTTACCCCAGACCTGCAGCCCAGGTCACTCCCTATCTCCTGCCCCAAGATGTCGTGAGGTCATCTGCTGCAGGCTATTCTACTGCTGGTGCCTCCATATGCCCCGCCATGGGCTGACTCTTGAACTGTGAGCTCCCAGCAAACTTCTTCCTCCATGGATTTGTTTCAGTTGGTTTTTCTGCTACAGCGACGACAGCTGACTGATACACACGTGATGCCTTTTGCTTCTGAATGATGCAGCAAGAAGGACCTGACTGCATCAGCCCCTGGAGCGCAGCTTTCCCAATCCTCAGAACCATGAGCCAATCACATCCCTGCTCATTGCAAATGGCCCAGTCTGTTTTGCTAAGTGTAACGCAAAGCGAACTGACAGCCGCCAAGTCACGTCGGCACTTGGTTTGAAATCTTAGGCGTTTAACTAAGTCTGGCGGTCTTTGGGGAGGACAGAATATGGGCTCAGGTGTGCATGAGATTGACTCAGAGTGTTCTTTTCTTTTCTTTTCTTTTTTTTTTTTTTGGTGGTGCTGGGGGTTGAACTCAGGCCCTCACGCCTGCAAACTTTGCAAGTGCTGGACCACTGAGCAGCACCCCAGCCTCATTTTTTTTTTTTTTTTTTTTTTTTTACTTTTTGAGACAGGGTCTCACTAAGTTACACAGACTGCCTCTGGTCTCGAATTTACGGTCCTCCTGCCTCTGCCTCCCCAGCCGCGGGGATTACAGGCATGTGCCACCACGCCCGGCTACTCAGAGAGTTCTTTTGAGCACACTGGAAATGTCCTCCTTTCTCCAGAAAGGATCCACCACCACGCCCCAACTCAGTCCACCTACCAGGACCCTGCGGGTCAAAGTCCACATTCCCAGTGCCCTTGATGTGTGTCAGGTTGTGGAAGGCACCTGCTTGCATTTCTGGGAGGCTTTTGGCCACTATTTCACAGTTGCATATGTGTTCGATCAGCTTGCTTTGTCAAGCTTTCTTCGGGAAACACAGAGTAGCAGCTCTTAAGAGATGCTCAGGTTTGCTAGAATCCTGGATGCACACACTGTCAAGACCACTAAGACAATCTTTTCCTGTCAGGGCGAGGCTCAGGCCCGGCAGAGGTCAGAGCCTCGCCCTGACACCAAGTGGGTATCAGGGTCCCACTGGACCGGGATGGTGTAGTGGCCAGAGGTGCTAAAGAAGGACCTCGGGAGACCTTCTGCGGGAAACAGGAGAGGGAAGTTTATTGGGTTGCTCCCCAAGTGGGGTGCAACCAGCAAGCAGCCCCTGTCAAGTGCTCAAGTGCTAGCTCTAAGCCTGTAGCGTAGAATGCTGCAGGCTTACTAGTGGAACAGCTCAGCCTTAAAGGCACAGCTACAAGCAGTTGGTGTTCCACTGGGCTGGAGGTCCGGTGGTCTTGACTCTCCCAGCTCGCCTTCTCTGCCTCCCTCCTTCCCAAGGGTGGGAGGAATTGGGAGGCTCTTCGTGGCTTGCTTGTAACCTATGGTGCTTCGGGGCCCCTGGTCTTGATATGTCGGCTTGCCAGGTGGTCTTGCACAGAATTGGGGAGCCCTGGGTCAAGGTGATGGGGTCCGGTATCAGGTGAAAACAAGAGGGTCCAGGTGGGGTCCAGGAACTTGCTTATATAGGCGCCTGGGAGGGGTTGTGTACCGGGGTTAGCCAATCAGCGCACATTCCTGACAGGTACAGCAGGTAAACTGTCAGGTATGGTCAGTTATTTAACTGGAGTGCTAGGGGTAGCCAATCAAAATTGGGGTGGTTGAGGCTGGTCAGGCTGGTCAGGGGCCATCTTTGCTCACTCGATGGGAGGGGGGATAAAGGAGTGAGTAGAATGTAGCCTGAGTGTGAGCCCCTCATGCTGGTTAGAGGGATCCTATTTATGGGGTGCTTTAAAACATTTTCCAACTTGATTTCTCACAGCACAACTGCTGGGGATCAGCGACCTTGGACCGGAACTGGGATTAGAATCCATAGCCTGCCTGCCAGTCTGCAGTTCTCTCCAGGTCGGAAGGCTTTGCAAGCAGTGACCTTTCATTGCTGCCTGGTATACAAAGTAAGTCAGCATTTGACATTTTGTTTCTGTGCATTTGATTGAGATGCCTGGAATACGTCACGCTGGACTAAAGAATGATTAGGACTAATAATATGCAAAAATGCCTAGCAGCATGTAATTGAAGGTGAAATGTTGGAGAGAATGATTCTGGTGGCTTTAGAAGAGAGGCTTCAATTTCGCTCATTAGTTTCTGCCATGTCATTTTATTGAGTTCTTCGCACATCATGCTTTCTCCATCGGGAGTGTCTTCTTCACTCTCATTTTGGCCACATTCCATGGTGTCCAATGTGTTTTGTTAGAATGAACTATGCTGCAGTAGCAAATGAGCCCTGACGTGTCAGCCCTTCAGTGTATAAAGACACTCTATCTCCCTCTCAACACTGTATACCGTGGGTTGATTGGATCTCCTCCACGGATCGCCTTCCTGGGTCTCCTGCCGGCTCTCCTCCATGGCTTGCGTGCAAGACTCCCTTACCTGGTTCTGCTTTGTGGTCCTCTTAGTGACAAGGGTGTGCGTATGGGCATGGACTCAGGGATCCAGTGTGTTGCCATATGGCAGCTGCACCATGTCAGAGCCTTTTCCTTCTTGCCACATAATAAGAGGCTGGGGAGGGTGGAGAGAGAAATTTAGTAGGACAGACATGGGAGTCTGCGGGACTGGATTCTGGTTTGGGTTCAGTCACAAGCAGCTCAGGAGAAAAGTGCATCCCCTCTGGGTTCCTTAGTTTTCTCACAGTGGCTTGAGGATGATGTTCCGTCTTAGCCCTTTTGTGATCCCAGCTGCTGTAAACTCAGCACTGCATGTGGAACTTGGCTGGTTGCCCCATGGTCCAGAGCACATTCCTCCCTGTAGGGCACTGACTAGAGAGGCAGTTCACTATGGAGCCTATCTAGGCCCCTTGGAGGACTGAGGCTTGTTCCCCAGGCAGTTACCTTTGCCCTACATCTGGGAACTCAGAGTCATTGAGCTCCCCAAGATGGCGCTGGCATCTAATCCCTTGCCTTCGACCCCTCGACACTGATTGGCTGTTTCTAAACCACTGAACGGCTCCTGATTGGACTGTTCGGGAACCATCCCTGGTTGGCTACTTTTACAAAAACCAAATTTGCATATCTCCCCTGATTGGCTGAAACCTGTATGGGGTGACTGCCTCTGATTGGTCCCCAGCTAGCCCCTGGAGAGTATATACAGGCAGTACATGGAGCAGTCTGGGTCCATTCCATCAACTGGAACAGACAAGGAAAGACTAAAGAGCTGTTGGAGCAGAGCACATGGAGTCTGTGGCTTTACTGGGAAGAAAGAAGCAAGGAGCCACAGTGGGCATCAGCCTCTGAGCCTGCCTTTCTCAAGGCTTCTCAGAACAGCCATGGGCATAAGCCTCCTTTCCGGGCAGTGCAGCTCTTGCGTGCTCGGCTTCCCCTCACCAGACAATGGGTCTTTGGTGGCTGGTTCCTGCTCATGGCCGGAGCAAGTCCAGAGGCAGGGCAATGTCCCACACCTCCCCTGTCTGCTGCTGCCTTGTGCACCCAACTCTGGCTTCCGCGGGCCCATCTGGTTCCTTCCTTCCTGTCCTCAGCCTTCCTCTCTGTGTGGGCACATCTGGGCACACTGCGGGCCCTGGCTCGCCCACCCCACTCTTGCCTGTCTGGACAGTCCTCCATGATGCCTCAGCTCCGCCTTCTACCAGCAGGACCCTGAGGAGGTCAGTTCCTGCTCACCTGCAACAAGGGGGAAGAGAAGGAGGTGGGGTGGTCACAATGACCAAAAGGAAACGCGCCACTATGTGTTGGCTAAAGGCTGTGAAAGCACAGAGAATCATGTTTCTCTAAGAATGGAGGAATGCTGGATGAAGTTAAGAGACAATCAGTTGGTGAATAATTGGTGTGAGGTAAGGGACTCAGTTCTCATTCATTCTCTCCCTCTCCCTCTCCCTCTCCCCCCATCCATACAATTGTCCCAGTGCTATTTGTTGAAAATACTACTTTCTAGGTGCTGAATAATGAATGCATCATTGCTATAAGTCAGCTACCCCAAAAGGTAAGAAGATATTTTGGGACTTCTGAATTTGTTCTATCTCTGTATTTTATTCTAACACCACCTGCCTTGGTAACTGTAGCTGTATTCTAGATTTTTAAAATACTGTGAGGTGTATTGATCTCTATCATTATGAATGGACCTTCTTGATTCTAGCTGTAGTTCTTGTCTTTGAGTCTGTTTTCTGTGATACCAATATAGTCTCTCTGGCTTTCACGATTACTATTTGATGTGGTTTTTTCATCTTTTTATACTCGGCCTATTTGTGTCATTGAATCTAAAATGTTCCCCTTGCTGGGCAGCATATGGCTGGGTTTTACTTTATATGAAGCTTTAAAATCTGTGATTTTAGCCAGGTGTGGTGGCATTTCCATTGCTGCCTCCCGAGAGGTTGGCATCATCTTCACTAGCACAGACCTCAGAGTTCCCCAGTCACTCTCTGCTCCCCCTGCAACATTCTGTAATTGTAGTCAGAGTGAAAACCAGTCAGATTTTCTTCAAGGTGCTTCAGAAATTACTGATTAATGGCCTCTGGATAAACAAAGGGGGGAAAAGCCCATCGGACCACAGCCAGTGACCTCCACATGACATGGCCCATATTCACCTCCAGGCTGCTCTCTCTCCCAATTTCCTAGCACTCACTCCTCACACCCAAAGAAGGCCCGTGCGGTTGCCCCTGCTCATCTCCTCCTCCTCCCCTGGCAGGACCTCTGCCAGCAGCACCTGGAAGATTCTTGCCACCATTCTTAGTGAACCTCCCACCGTTTTGCTGTCTCTCAAAGTTCTCACGTTCTCAGGACACCACACCTTTCGTGTTTCCTGTCTAGAATCTTCACAGTTGCACTTTTCCATCTAATGTAAGGACTACTTAATAAGACTTTTCTTTCACCCTAGACACAAGGAAGGCTGGGATTTAGCTCAGTTGGTAGAGCAGTTGCTGCAGTCTCTGAGGTCCCGAGTTCAATTCCCAGCACCGCAAAAATGGGAGAAGGACCTGGCAATCCACTCCCAAGGCAATCCCGAAACAGTCAGCCATTGAAAACCCTATGAGGGTCGCTGTGAGTCGGATACCGACTCGATGGCACCTAACAACAACAACAGACACGAGGAAAGGGAGTCTATCTATTTTTATTCGCGAGTTTATCCTATTAATTAGCACGTTTGACATTTATAACACGCTCAATAAATATTCCCTGAACAAATGAGTGGCTAGGGGAATGGAACATTCTCACACTGACGCGTACCAGAAACAACTATGAAACAGAACAGACAGTCATGCACTAGCTAAATAAGGGCAGCAATTGAGGTCCTGCCAGCTCTGCCTGCCTCTCCTCTCCCATCCCAGCCAGCCCTGTGCAGAACGGCTGTGCCTCAAGCTCATCTTTGGTGCCCTGTGGCATTTAAGCAACACCAGGCACACAGAGCCTTCAGCTGTACCACCCTGGCATCTGAACCCATTGGATCTCGGAAGCTAAGCAGGGTTGAGCCTGGTTAATCCTTGGATGGGAGACCACCTGGGAATATCAAGTTATCAAGTGCTGTAGGCTTGGGAGAAGGACCTGGCAGCCTACTTCCCCCCAAAATCAGCCACTGAAAACCCCATGAATAGCAAAGAAGCCTTGACATAGTGCCAGGCATGGCACAGTGTTGGGTGGTATTTTGTTCTGTGGTGCATAGGGTCATTATGAGTCAGACCCAACTCGACAGCACCTAACGACAACAACAGCATCAATAAGGCACACACAAAGCCCTCGAGGACAACTGCTGAGTCATTTCTTCATTGATCCTATTTATTATTTGTAAGCAGACAAAGTTTTAGGACTCACATTCTTCCATAAGGGATATAAATGGTGATATGTAAAATATTGGGCTGGGATGTAGCTCAGTTGGTAGGGCACTGTGTTGCAGTCTCTGAGGTCCCAAGTTCAATTCCCAGCACTGCAAAAATGGGAGAGGACCTGGCAATCCACTCCCAAGGCAATCCTGAAACAGTCAGCCATTGAAAACCCTATGAGGGTCACTGTGAGTCAGATACTGACTCAATGGCACCTAACAACAACAACAACAACAACAACAACAACAACAACAACAACATGTAAAATATTGGACCACTCTGCGATTCTAAGGCTCGTTGCCTTTTAATGAACTAGAAGCAATATCTGATATCTGTCCACCCTTCTCATTCCAAAGGACCTGCAGTCACATGCTTGTAGGCACACTGTGTGCTATTTTGCTCTCCCACCCTCTGACGGATGGTATGGGGTCCTTAGGCACCTACCTTCCCCCCAAGAAGGGATGGCTTTTTGTTAGCAAGGAGCATCCTGGGCTTGGAAAAGGGTTGTTCACACAGGCACACATGCACGCATGATAACAATCACGTTGTTCTGAGTCTTTAGTCTTCACTGTGCTAGTCCATATTTTTAAAATATTCTGACCTGTTCATTGATGTTACAACCCATTAATGGGGTGTCACCCATCAAAAGCTGTGGCATCGTGGGTCCCTTTCGCTGTTGCAGTTCAGATCCAGGGTGCCGAGGCCACCAGACAGGCATTTAGCAAAAGGATGGGGACAAACTGCCAAAGCATCTCCTGGCTAATGTGCAACTGGGCACCTGTTGGTCTCCCCCTGGCGAGGGGCACAGAAGAGAAAAGCCCCCTGCAGCGCTGTTTCCTGAGGCTGACACCACGCAAGATGTGGTCAGGTTTCCTGAGGCTCTTCTGGCTCCGTGCATTGCGGCTCTTGGTGGTGGGTGGTGCCCCAGCATTTCCTTGTGAAAAGAAAATACAGACCTCATCCCACGTCATCCTGTGCTATGGCCTCAGCACAGTTCCACTGGTGGCCACGTTCTGAGGTGGGATGATCAAGAAGGACTCCCGCTTCAATGCCGCTCCTTTGGTCTGTTCACGGGTGCCTGGAATCCCACCCGTTAGTCTCAAAGGTCCCCATTATGGGAAATAGGCATGTCTCAACATGAGACTCTGCAGCCTCAGCAGGCTGGTACGGTAATGACCGAGCCCCATTCCAGGTCCTATGGGTGAAGATGGGCTGTGGCTGGCCAGGGATCAGATGTGTCCACGGCTGGTAAGTATGATTCACGTATTTTAGTGAGTGATGTGTGCACTCAGAGCTGGGAGCAAATGACTCTGTAAAGAAGCCACATGGGCCCTGTGACCCAGGCAAGGCCACCCAAAGACCTGTGCATTTGGGTCCTTTGTCTGCAGAGTGGATGGTGGGCCCAGGAAGGCCACAGGCCCGGCCATGGGAAGCCACTCTACCTCTTTCACAGGGGCTCTGGTGGGGGGCCACAGGAGGAAGCGTGAGCTGTTCACTAAACCAAGGATTTCCAAAGCAAAGCAAGAACTGTCAGTTGCTGTGATTTCTCCTCTGAAAGCAGAGGCTTCCCTGGAATATTATGAAAAACTTCAATGCACTCATCTTAAACTCCACGGGCTGAGATTTAGCTCAATTGGTAGAGCACTCACTGCAGTCTCTGAGGTCCTGAGTTGAATTCCCAGCACCACAAAAATGGGAGAAGGACCTGGCAATCCACTCCCAAGGCAATCCTGAAACAGTCAGCCATTGAAAACCCTATGAGGGTCGCTATGAATTGGATACCGACTCGATGGCACTTAATAACAACAACATCTTAAACTCCAGCAAAAGTCACCTACTGATGACATAGCCCACCTGTGACTATTTCCGTAAAACATAATCTCCAAATTAACTCCATCATACAGTCTAAGTTTTCTTCTTATTTTCAATCGAGTAGTTGGATTTATTTAAAATAAAAGAACATTTGAATATTATTCATTAGGCGTCCCTCCATGTGCTTCCAGTGATTACTATGAACAAGATATTTAAAGGACAAGACTGTAGTTTTTTGGAAATCTGTGTGTTCACCTCACCCATAAAACTTTCATAGTTAAATATCATGTGCTTTCCATTCAGTTGTGCAAATGAGTGATGTATAGGAAAGCATTGTTGTTCTTGTTAGGTGCTGTCCAGTTGAACTTATAGCAACCCTATGTACAGCAGATCAAAATACTTGCTGATTCTGTGCCAGGCACACGATCTTATTTCTGTTTAAGCCCATTGTTGCAGACACTGTGTCAATCCATCTGGTGGAGGGTTTTCCTCTTTTGCGTTGACCTGCCACTCTCCCAAACATGATGTCTTTCTCCAGGCATTGATCTCTCCTGACTACATGTCAGAAATATGTAAGACGCAGTCTGGCCATTCTTGCTTCCAAGGAGCACTCTGGTTGCACTTCCTCTAGGTCAGATCTGTTGGTTCTTTTGGCAGTCTATGGTATATTCAATAGACGTCTCCAGCACCATAATTCAAAAGCATCAATTCTTTTCCTGTCTCTCTTGTGTAATATCCAGCTTTCATAACCATATGATGTGACTGAAAATACCATAGCACGGATCAGACACATCTTCATCTTCAATGTGACATCTTTACCTTCCAATACTCTATGGATGGCAAAGAAACACTGTCTGATATAGTGCCAGAAAATGAGTCCCCCAGGTTGGGAAGGCACTCAAAATACTACTGGGGAAGAGTTGCCTCCTCAAAGTAGAGTCTACCATGATGACAGAAATGGAGTAAAGCCCCAGGGACCTCCATCTGCTGATGTGGCAGGACTCAAAATGAGGAGAAACAACTGTAAACATCCATTAATAACTGGAACATGGAATGTACATAGTATGAATCTAGGAAAATTAGAAATTGTTAAAAGAGAAATGGAGCTCATAAACATTGACATTCTAGGCATCAGTGAGCTAAAATGGACCGGCATGGGGCACTTTGAGTCAGATAATCCTATGGTCTACTATGCTGGGAATGATAAACTAAAGAGAAATGGGGCTGCATTCATCATCAAAAAAGACATCTCAAGATCTTTTCTGAAATACAGTGCTGTCAGTGATAGAATAATATCCATACGTCTACAAGGAAGGCCAGTTAATATGACTATTATCCAAATTTATGCACCCACCACTAAGGCCACACATAGTGTGACCCCCGAGGAGACCCAGGTGCTGTCTGTGCTGAGCAGCTCTTAGCTCAGGCTCCCATTGCAGCTGACCCTAAAGGTGGGCTCTGCTTTCCCGAGGAAGACAGCTCTGCAGCGGTGACAACATGGCTTCTCCATTCTCCTTCCCAGAGGCGGGGGCTCCATCTGCCTGGCCTTCCAAACTCCCCCTTCCAAACTCTGTCACCCACGAGAGGACACAGCGAGAAAGCGGGCTTTGGCAGTGAGCGTGCTCTTTATGCTTCATTATTGCCAAGTACTCAGCACCAACGCTCAGCTCACTAACAGAGCGCAAGAAGTAAAACTCTACACCTGCCAACCAATCTGCAAGGTCTGACTCTTGGCTTCGAGGTCTGCCTGTGGGTAGCTGGTTGATCCAGGCCAGATCAGAAAGTCATGCGCTGTGATTTGGAACACATAGGTCATTAACTATGGCTTGCTGAGGTGAACCGACAGTCTGGGTACAGGAAATCTCACCTCTCCATGGCTGACACACGTCACCAAGTCTTTCTAAGCATCTGGTACTGCTCTAGCCGGCCATTTCGAGGTCCTTTGCAAGATGCCAGAGCAGGAAAGTAAGGTATAATTTCTCCTTGCAAATAGCTTCTGGAGAATCAAACACAGGCTAAAGTCAAGTGATATAATTTGAGATACAGAAAAAAATCCACTCTATAATGTCCCAAGCCGGAAGAAACCTTGTGGGTGGTAGCTGATGGAACAGTTTTGTGGGAGGCACAAAACTTGAAATGGATCCTGAAGAGGTGTTATTCACCTGTAAAAGCCTATTCTTATTTCAGAGAGACTCACCGAGAAATGCATCCATGAAGAAGATTGGGAAAGAAGAGAAAAGATTGGAGAAGGAAAATATTTCCTACAATCGCTCAAGCATTAAATACCTATCTATGAAAACCAGAACAAGCTGGCCCATTATTTTATTATATCCAGTGCATCTCAATGAGAATTTCTACTCTGTGTTATATTAAGATGGTTCAGGGACGTCTTAAAAATAAAGGATAATCTAGACTAGGAAATTTTGAAAATTACAGTAATACCTCTACTGCCTCGTAAAAACTTACTGCTTGGGTTCTGTTAATTGATGGCACTCCTAGCTTCCCGGGTAACAGAGAAAAGGCATTGATCTATGTCCCTGCTACTTGCTGGAGAAGAACTTTCTCTGTTATCTGTCAGGTTTTTTCTTGCTTGAACTCAAATAGGAACGCAGGGAAAGAACACTGAATAACACATTGCCTCTAAATATAGTTTTGTTTTTTTTTTTTTTTGCGGTACTGGGGGTTGAACCCAGGGCCTCACACTTGCATGCTTTGCAAGTGCCGGACCGCTGAGCAGCACCCCCCTTTTTTTTTTAACCTTTTGAGACAGGGTCTCAGACTGCCTCTGGTCTCGAACTTGTGATCCTTCTGCCTCCACCTCCTGAGCCGCTGTGATGACAGGTGTGCGCCACAGCGCCTGTCCCTAAATACAATTTTTGAAACATGCAGATGTGTCATTCAAATGGGAGAGGGCGTACCCCTAAATTGCTTTGATTCTGTTATAAAATAGCCTGTGTTCTCTGCCATCCGATGTTCTGGCTTTGTTAAGTAAAAGAACATGGAGAATCCATGGGACCACCCAGGAACATGCGTAGTAGACACCTCTGCCCAGCATCAGATGTTCCCAGGGTGCCTTTTTGCAGGCTCCGGGGCAGCATCTGTTCCTTGTGAGTTCTCCTGCACCTGCCTCCAGCACAGAAAGTCTTTGTGGCTCATTAACAGAAGAGTTTTAAGTTTTAGACTCTGGTTGTGTGTGTGGAGGACCTCTCTTACGGACGGGTGGGAGCGACCATCAGCCTAGCAGGCTGCAGGGCGGTCTGCAGGGCAGGAGTCAAAAGTGGCAGTGGGCTCCCCACTTTACAGATGAAATCAGGAAATCTAAACCATCCAACATACGCTCCAGCTATCTAAGGGAATGTGTTACATGGACTTATTAATTGGCCGATTCTGCCGACTTAGTCTGAATATTTACCATTCATAGCCAAACAGTGTAGTAGAATTCCCTGGGAGGGCATTGTCCATGCAAGTGTTCTGGTATTTCCGATGCTAACAATTGAATGTTCATGTATGGGAGGCTGCATTGCTTAACTTCATTTGCACTGTCTTTGGGGTTTGAAATATGATCTATCATTCCCAATGCCATGTATGCCTATGGAAGGGAGATCAAAGCAATGGCATGTCTGGAAAGCTGTTTGTTCTTTTCAACTTGAGACCAAAAGAAATGATAGCTAGATGGCAGGCATATTCCTCCGTGCTGCTGAAGGACAGTGGCAGAAGTCAGAGGCAGCTTTTGAACTCCTGGTGACAATGCTGCTCAGATGTCACCTCTAAAGGATGAACCCCCAAATATGTTACAATCAGTACATCTCCTTTCACCCTGTTTGGCTCTCAGGAGGGCTGATTGCTGATGACGGGTAAGATCTCTCATAAGCGGAGGGACAACCTAAGACAGGCACAGTCATAGAGAGGCCAGCAGGTGTTACCACTAAATGCTGTACCCCCAAATATGTTACAGTGAATTCATCTCCCTTCACCCTGTTTGCCTCTCAGGAGGGCTGATTGCTGCTGATGGGTACAATCTCTCATAAGCAGAGGGACAACCTAAGACAGGCACAGTCGTGGAGAGGCCATCAGGAGAGGCAGGGCTGCCTGGAAAGGCCAAGATGCCCACCTGTTCACTGTGTCCTTTGTTAAACATTACAAAGGCTTGCTGGTGCATGCAGTAAAACGAGTTTCCAAAAACACTAACTGTTGTCCTGGTTCCTGGAAAGCCACTTATCGATTATCTCTTGGGATTTGGAAGCAATGTCTGGAGAGTCTTCCCTGCCCTAATCTTACCTCCGATTGTTAAGAGAAAGAGATTAGGGAAACAATGACCAGGTTAAAAAGTTCATACATTTTTTTTCTGTTCTGTAATTTGTTACTAAGAAATAAAGTTTAGGTATAAGGAGGCGAGGAGAGAGCCTTAGCCGCTCTTGGCTGGAGCTCACAAACATTCTTGGCTGTTCATCTCTTGAATTTGTCATGGAACCTTGCGACTACACTCAGAGGGCCACTTCCACTCAGGAACGGGACTCCCACAGCTGCTCTGCTGAGGCCACCATGTGACATGTCTTCTTTCTCTCAACTGTGTGTATCCTGAGAAATGGGCCTGTTGTGGGGAACCCCGGGGGGTACATGCTTCATTCAGGATGCCTGTTCCTATGCATCCCGCCTCAACAGGTTCCTACAAAAAAACCAGGCAAGCTATTTTTTCCCACTGAGAATCATTTTGGAGAATATAAAAAATACCTATAATTAGTGAGATCTTGAGATGCATATTAACTGTAGGGCAAATTGACTTTACATTAGGTAAATTCTAACATCACTTTGAAAAATACTCTTCAAAATTTAAGGTGATATACAAATATGTTGTTGTTGTTGTTGTTAGGTGCCGTGGAGATTTGTCCGACTCATAGCAACCCTCATAGGGTCTTCAATGGCTGATTGTGTCGGGATTGCCTCAGGAGTGGATTGCCATGCCCTTTTCCCATTTTGGTGGGGCTGGAAATGGAACTCAGGACCTCAGAGACTGCAGAGTGGTGCTCTACCAACTGAGCTAAATCCCAGCCCACACAAATATGTGTTGTTGTTATTGTTAGATGCTGTCAAGTCGGTGTCTGACTCATAGCCACCCTGTGTACAACAGGCAAAACACTATTGTCAGTGATTCTCTGCTGTTCATAGGGTTTTCAATGGCGGATTGATTTTTGGGAGTGGATTGCTGGGTCCGTCTCCCAAGCCTACAGCACCTGGTGTTCCCAGGTGGTCTCCCATCCAAGTACTAACTGGGCCTGACCTTGCTTAGCTTGTGAGATCTGATGGGATTGGATGCCACAGGGCTGCAGGCACAATATGTAGTCAAGCTAAATCAACATTCTTCATCTTGCTTTAGTAAACATTTTAAAACTAACATAGGCAGAAGGGTTATGCTTGCAACAGACTTCCACGCACTGAAGCCAGAGGATCACAGAGGACATTCTGCCAGATTGAGAATATTCTACGTTGTTTTCTTTTATTTTAGAATCACAAAAATAGCCCAGAGATGTATTTCCTTCTGCATATATATGCTAGATACTCTTTTAAAAATGTCTTTCTCTTTCATCAGTAAAAGCATATCTAATTCCTAATAATGTTATTAAATTTGGATCCCCCGAATCATTGACCTCCAGCATATTCTGTCCTGCTAAGGAATATAAATGCATCAAGGCCAGAGGCAGCCTGTGCAACTTAGTGAGAGCCTGCCTCAAAATAAAATTAAAAAAAAAATTAGAAAAAGGGGGAGTTAAGGAGTACAGCTCAGAGTAAAAATTTAAAAAGGGGGAGCTGGGGTGCAGCTCAGTGGCAGAAAACTTACCTAGCATGCGGAAGGACCTGGATTAACTCCTAGTACTGAAAAGGTTGAGGTATTCTATAATACCACTATGGAGTTTAGAAATTAAATTTGATGGAACTTTTGAAATTTCCTCATTTGTCTAGCCCCTTGCTTTTGAAGGGATCAATTTCAGTGCCTCCTCCTCACTTTGTTATCAATAATTGCCATTTACAGGCCATATGTGGTGGTATACCCCTATAATCTCAGGGACTGGGGAGGTGGAGGCAGGAGGATGGCAAGCTTGAGGTCAGAGGCAGCCTGTGTAACTTAGCAAAACCCTGACTCAAGATAAAAAATTAAAAATTAAAAATGGGGGCGCAGTTGAGCAGTAGAGCACTTGCAAAGTATGTGGGAGGGTCTACCTTGAAGTACTAGGCAAAAAGTAAAATTTTCAGTTTACTGAAAGCTGTAAAATCTAGATCATTCTCATCATATTGACCACTGAAATTGTTTAATGAAAAGATTTGTACCTGAGGACATTTAAAATCTAATCCTTAGGCAATTTTGAAATATACAATGAACTATTATTGATTATAGCCACTGTATGGAAATTTCAATGTTATTTTTTCCAATCCACAAACACAAGATTTATCACCACTTATTTGTATCTTTGGGCTGGGATTTAGCTTAGTTGGTAGAGTGCAGCTCTACAGTCTCTGAGGTCCTGAGTTCAATTCCCAGGACGGCAAAACTGGGAGAAGGACGTGGCAATCCACTCCCAAGGCAATCCCAAAACAATCAGCCATTGAAAACCCTATGAGGGTCGCTATGAGTCAGATATGACTCGATAGCACCTAACAACAACAACAATTTGTATCCTCTTCAATTTTTTCCCTGATGTTTCCTAGTGTTCATTGTAGGGATCTTTTGGCTCCTTGGCTAAGTTTATTTGTAGGTATGTTATTTCTTATAGCTATTGTAAATGCGATTATTCTCTTGAGTTCTTTTTCAGATAATTCACCATTAACATACAGAAACACTACTGACTTTTGTAGGTTGATTTTGTACCCTACAGTCTTACTAACTTTGTTTACTAGTTGTAATAGTTTCTTAATGGAATCTTTGGAATCTGCTATATACAAGATCCTGTCATTTGAAAATAATGACCCCATGGCCCCCTCCTGTCCACGCTAGATGCCTTTTCTTTATTTCTCTCGGCTATTTGCTGTGGCTGGGACTGCTGGTCCTGTATTGATTAAAAATGATGAAAGTGGGCGTCCTTGTCTTGTTCCAGATCTTAGGGGAAAAGCTTTCCAGTTTTCCCTCATCAGTACAGTATAATGGGTCCTAAGAGGGAAGCTTAGAGAAATAAGCATTGACATTAAAAGTGTGGAAAACTCTCAAGTCCAACCTAATGAGGCAGCTCAGAGAACTAGAAAAACAAGAACAAACCAAACCTCAAATTAACAGAAGGAAAGAATGATAAAGATCACAGCAGAAATGAACAACAGATGCTAAAAATATAAAAAATCAGTAAAACAAGTGTTTTGAAAAGATAAACAAAATTGGCCACTTTTAGGTAGTCTAAGAAGAAAGACAGAGGACTCAAATAAATGTAACCAGAGAAGAAAAAGGCATTGCAACTAATGACTCAAATACAAGGGATCCTAAGAGATTATTTTGAGTAACTAGGCACCAAGAGATTAATCTAAAAGAAATGATTAAGTTCCTGAAGACAATCCACCAAAAGTGTATCGCAAAGAGATAGAAAACCTAAATAGATCAGTAATGAGCAATGAGATTGAATCAGAGACAAAACGTCTCCCACCAAAGAACAGCCCAGGGCCTGAGTGGCTTCCTTACTGAATTTTACCAAACATTTAAAGAACTAACACCAATTTTTTTTTCTCATGCTATTAAGAAAGCTGAAAAGGAGAGAATTCTTCCAAACACATTCTACCAAGCCAACAATACACTGATACCAAAGCCAGATAAACACACAACTAGAACAAGAACAACAGAAAGAAAGAAAGAAGAAAGAAAGAAAGAAAGAAAGAAAGAAAGAAAGAAAGAAAGAAGCTACAGGCCACAATCCTTGATGAATTTAGATGCAAAAATGCTCAACACTATACTAGAAAATACAAATTTGACAGCATATTAGAAAGATCATTCACCATGATAAGGAAGAAGGACCTGACAGCCCACTCCCAGAACAATCAGCTATTGAAAACCCTATGAATAGCATAGAAGCACTGACATAGTGCTGGGCATGGCAGTGTCGGAGTGTTTTATTCTGCTGTACATCAGGTCGCTATGAATTGGACCCGACTTTATGGCACCCAACAACAGCACAACACTCCTGATAAAGGAGGGCTCCCTCCTAGTAGGGAAGCAAGGGTGGCTCAGCATATGCACATGGGTAACTGGTACGTGATATTATGGAATCAAGGAAAAAAAACCATATGATCATCTCAACAGACACAGAAATAGTATTAGATAGAATTTTCATCCCTCAGGATAAAAACTCTCAATGAATTAGTTTAAATAGAATGTGCCTGCAGCCGTAGCCCTGTGGTGTCCAATCCCATCAGATCTCAGAAGCTAAGCAGGGTCGGGCCTGGTTAGTCCTTGGATGGGAGACCACCTGGGAACACCAGGTGCTATAGGCTTAGGAGAAGGACCCCGCAGCCCACTCCCAAAAATCAATCTGCCATTGAAAACCCTATGAACAGCAGAAAAACACTGACAATAGTGTTTGGCCTGTTGTCCATAGGGTCGCTATGAGTCAGACACCAACTCGACAGCATCTAACAACAACAGCAGCAACAGATAGAATGTACCTTAAGACAATAAACATCGGTAGTTCTTAAACCAGAAGTTATTTAGTATAGGAAATTCTTTGCTTTGCTGAGGATAAGCTAAGAAACTAAAGAGATGACGGTGTGGAACCATACAAATTAGCAACAGTAGGCAAGTGGTCTTAAATTTAAGTTCTTAAGTTTAAGAACTTTTGTGCTTCAAAATACACAATTAAGGAAATAAACAGATATATCAAGGATTGAAAAAATATTTGTGACACAGATAAAAGATTGGTATGTAGAATATATAAGGAGCACTTACAGTTCAATAATAACAAATAACCTTATTTAATAATGGGAAAAAGATTTGGGTTACAGTTTACCAAAGGAAGTACATGAGTGGCCAATAAGCATATGAAAAGATGCTAAGTGCCATTAATCATCAGAGATATGAAATTATAGTCACACCTACTATAATAAAAAATACAAAGTCTCAGCTACCAATAGGCAAACTGGAACTTTATAAATGGCTGGTGGCAGTGTAAAATGGTGTAGCCACTTTGGAAAACAGTTTGGTAGTTTCTTAAAATGGTAAAATAGACTTCCCATAAGACCTTGTAATTACATTCCCAGGAATTTACCCAAGGGAAATGAAGACACATGTCCTCAGAAAGACTTGCACATGAATGTTTATTGCAGCTTTATTCAGGACAGCCCAAACTGGTAACAATCCGGAATTTAGTACCTTGTAAATCTGTAACTTTGGATATCCTACTCAGCAGCAAAAAAGCAATGAACTACTGATACACGCTACCACATAGACTCATTTCCAAAGCACGTTAAGTGAACACAGCAAAATGTAAATAATCCTTATGAAATGTAAATTTAGAGAGCACAAAGCAGACTTGGGTGTTCCTGGGACTGGGCCTGTGTGCATTAGTTGGCTGGAAATGGAGTGGTGGGAAGTTTTGGGGTGATTGAAGTGTTGGCTCACTGAATTGTATCTTAGGATGGCTCAAGTGTATAAATTTGGTGAGAATCATTGGCTTGTACAATTACAGTAGGAAAAGTGGTTGTTGTTGTTAGGTGCCGTCAAGTCGGTATCCAACTCACAGTGACCCTACATACAACACACGAAACACTACTGTCAGTGCTTCTCTGCTGTTCATAGGGTTTTCAATGGCAGATTGATTTTTGGGAGTGGGTTGCTGGGTCCGTCTCCCACGCCTGTAGCACCTGGTGTTCCCAGGCGGTCTCCCATCCAGGTACTAACCAGGCCCGACCCTGCTTAGCTTCCGAGATCTGACGGGATCGGATACCACAGGGCTACGGCTGCAGGCCAGGAAAAGTGGATAAAGTGGTTAAACACTGCAATTTATATATCCTGTTGCTATCAGTCAAAGTCAGCTCCCCCGGTTACCATGGTCAGTTCGTCCTCTCCCCTCCACGAGTCACGTTGAAGATCTTCTGCCCATTTCTGGACAGCCCTGTTGTTCGATTTCTAGTTAAGGTCATTTGAGCGCCTTGTTAGAACATGATGTTTCTCATCAAGCAAGCAGCTTGGCTTCAAGCAATTATTAACCACTCTCTTCAAAGGCCATCTCTCCCGCCAGCTGGCCTCGCCTGGGGGTGCTTGGCCGTTCATCACCGCTGTAACACCTGCCTGCTTCACTGCCTTATAAAGTAGGGGTAGACAGAACGCTTCGCCCTGGGCTGTCCTCCCTCCTCCAGAGCTGCTGCTTTGGCTCAGAGCTAATGTAAACCTGACCTTCTCCCTCCCTCTGCAGTTGCAACAAGAGAAGAGCAGTGGCTGCACGGTGCCTTTGAATAAGATTCAGGTCTTCAGCAGGGTCTGCTGGCTGGCACGAGTCTTTAAGAAGAAAATCAGGAGCCAGGGGGGAGGCTGAGGGAGAGCCGGCCCCCCTGCCTCTGGGCTTGTGTTGGGCGGAGGCTCCCATTTTTCTTCTCCTTGCTTACCCATAAGAGAAGCGCTCTTTCTGCTCTTGAGCCTAGCAGGGTGAGACCTGCTGCCTTGGACTCTTCATCTTTTATTTTCAAATATTCAACAACAAACGAACAACTAGAAAACATGCTGACTGCCTCTGCCTCACACCCACCTGCCCTAAAAGAAAACAATAATATTGAATACTGACCCAGAAATGTGGTAAACACCAAGTTTTGACACTGAGCTTGCTACCATGGGACCTAAGAGAGGCCCTGAAGACTTTCAGGGAAAAACAATGAAATAAAATATACAAAGACAAACAAAAACAAACACATTTTCCCCCAAAAAATCTTCATCTAGGAAAGTGGAATTTATCTTCTTGATCTTACAGGGATTGCATAAAACTCAATCACAATAATAAATCTAATAACTCAATACACAAGCGGGCAAAGGAAATGAACAGACAGCTCTCAAGCGAGGAAGTTCGTAAGGCTAAGAAACACATGAAAAAATGCTCAATATCCCTAGCCAGTAGGGAAATGCAAATCAAAACAGCTCTGAGATTCTACCTAACTCCAGTGAGAATGGCCAAGATCAACAAATCAAATAATAACAAATGCTGGCGAGGCTATGGAGAAAAAGGAACCCTTTTACACTGCTTGTTGTTGTTGTTAGGTGCTGTTGAGTCGGTATCTGACTCATAGGGTTTTCCATGGCTGACTGTTTCAGGATTGCCTTGGGAGTGGATTGCCAGGCCCTTCTCCCATTTTTGCAGTGCTGGGAATTGAACTCGGGACCTCAGAGACTGCAGCGCAGCGCTCTACCAACTGAGCTAAATCCCAGCCCTTTACACTGCTAGTGGGACTGTAAACTGGTTCAATCACTTTGGAAATCAACATGGAGATACCTCAAAAACTAGAAATAGAACTGCCATATGACCCAGCTATACACACTCCTGGGAATTTACCCAAAGAGAGACGAGTCATCATACCACAGAGACACCTGCATCTCCATATTTAATGCAGCACTCTTCACAATAGCAAGGATATGGAACCAACCAAGATCCCCATCAACAGAAAAATGGATAAAAAAATTGTGGTACATAGAAACAACAGACTATTTACTCAGCAATAAAAAGGAAGGAAATAATGTCATTTACAGCAACATGGATGGAACTGGAGAATATCATATTAAGTAAACGAACACGGGCTCAAGAAGAGAAATACTCTACATTCTCACTCATCTGTGGGAGCTGAATCTTACTTAAAGGAAGAAAACACCTACACATGAGTAGATACATAAAAATGAACAATTAAACTCAGCTAAGAAGGGAAAGGGCTGGGATTAGCTCAGTTGGTAGAGCACTTTGCTACAGTCTCTGAGGTCCCAAGTTCAATTCCCAGCACCGCAAAAATGGGAGAAGGATCTGGCGATCCACTCCCAAGGCAATCCCGAAACAGTCAGCCATTGAAAACCCTATGAGGGTCGCTATGAGTCAGACTCAACTCAACAGCACCTAACAACAACAACAACAACAACAACAACAACAACAACAACGGAAAATATGAGCAAAGTAGAAAGAAGGAGGGAGGGGACTACCAAAGGGAAGCAAAAGTTGTGGAAGGTGGGAAGGGGAGGGGAGAAATGTAAAGGGATAGAGGGGGAGATGATAATCTCAGTGTAAAGGGTACAATTTCATGAATACCTGGTAATACAGGGGAATATAATCCATAATTGCATATGAGTTTTACTATGTATTAGTCAAAAGTTTCCATAACCTTTGTAACTTGATGAAAGTATAACCAAAAGTCATGTAATAGTTGCATAATGAAAAAAGCAAATGCTGTATTACTCTGTATCCCAGCAACACTTATCAATAAAGGGGAAAATGAAAAAAAACCAATATAGACATTGTGAATAATGTCCTATTCCACCGTCTCTAACCCTTTGGAAATGAACGCTGGTATTTGTGAGTGAGTGGAGGGATTTCTTCATTTTTGTGATTGGCTGAGTCTTGAGACTCAGGAGCGTGCATAGGCAGCAGGATGTAGAAAATGTAAGCAAATGACTGATCATCCAAACAGGATGAGAGAGTGAGAAGAGAGGCTGTTGTTCATCGTTACGCCACAAACACAGAGACAGACAGAACCGGGTGGGACAGAGAGGTCATTTTGTGTCCTAAACTGAAGGAGTGTCCCCACCAGGTGTGACCGCTCTCCCTGACTTCTTCTGGTGAGCTGACACCTCACATGGAGTTTAATTAGCATCTCAGGGGAGCTGTCGTGGGATCATCAGGAGGCTACGAATAGTGAAGGAGATGACGGCACAGGGCTGTTAGTGGAAAAATGGGCTGGTGGGTGTGAGAGAAAGTTCCAGAACAGAGGCTCCTTTGATTGCTTGAACCTGCTGGGGCTGCCGCTGCATTCTACAGAGGGGCAGACTAAACAACAGAAACCTGTTTTCCCACCACAAAGTCCAAGATCAAGGTATGGGGAGGGCTGGTCCCTTCTGAGGTTCTCCTTGGCTGGTAGACAGGGTCTTCTCCTTGTGTTCTCACAGGGTCATCATTCTGTGGGGGTCTTTGTGGGTCACCCCTCCCCTCAGCCAGGACCAGTCTAGCTCTTCTTCTCCGACCGGTATTGGGATCCCACACTGGGGGACTGGTGAGTGTGATGGAGTCAAGGACGGCCTTGGGATGCCTTTAGATTAGGTTTTATTGTACAGCCCCTGTAAGGAAACCAGTGGTGGTCCGGGGGCCCTCTGGGTGTCCTCCATGAAGGTCAGCTTCTTCTTCGCTGCTGGTCTCTGATGATCTCCATCTTGGTCTGGTGATGGGGTGGCCTCTGCGATGGCAGGTAGTCTTCTCTCTTGATCTGGCGATGGAGTGGCCCATCTGTGGTGGAGTGGCAGAACTGCAGGGCGGAGAGTGAGCACTGCTTATATAGTCTTTGGGTAACTGCCTCAAGATGGCAATCAGCCAATCAGGTGGCGGCACAAGGGGCAGGGTGCAACCAATTGGGAGTGACATTCAAATAAAAGGTGAAACCAGATGTTGCTTTCTGGCCAGTTAGAGGATGTTCTTTAGTGGCCAATCACGGGACAGGGTGAGGGTCAGGAATAACCAATCAGGTGGCAGGGGGTCCAAGAGAGCAGGGGCCATCTTGGCTCAGTTGGTGCCAAGAAGACCCAGATGTGGGACAAGGGTCATTGGAGGCCATGTTTCCCTGGGGCATAGATTTCAGACCTCCAGGTGGGCTAGATGGACCTTATCCCAATCATGCTTCCTCTCTATCTCCTGGGGATATCCCATAACATTCCCTACAGGTCTGTGTCCTAGTCTTCCTTCTTATGAAGATGTCAGATAGATTAGGGACTCCCCACATGACCTTGCTTAACTTAGTTACTGCATTACCAATCTTCTCTCCAAAGACAGTCACATTCTGAGTTATGAGATATTAGGAATTCAACATCCAGATTGAGGGGGACATAGTTCCACCCATGGTATGCCCTTCTCCACACAGCTGGGACCAAAGAGAGAGCCTCGTCAGTCGGAGCTGGTGACCCATTTGCCCCTGCCTCTGCTCTCCCTGGCTCTGTCTTGCAGCTTGGTCTCAGGGCCTCTGTGCCGACAGAGTGTGATCAGGAGAAAAATGCCACCCCCAGCCCAGGAGAGCAAAGTGCCCAGGACCATTCCTTCTCTTTAAGCCCGTGCCTTATCTCCCTGTGTCCTGGAGGAGAGCCAGGGGCTGAGGCCTGCGCAGTGGGACTTGTTTTGTGGCTGTGTTCATCCTGCTTCAGCAGCTGGCAGGAGCAGACTGCCCAAGAGGCTTTGCTGTGCAGGGTATACTGTTCCTATAGCCACCGGGGTGAAAGTGGGTGTCCTGGGCAGCAGTGGGCTTGGGTTTTGGAGTCTCTCCAAGGGGGAGGCAGAGGGAGAAAGAGCTGTGGTCAGCCAGCCTGCCAGCTCTGTTTATGGATCACCTCCCCTGTGTGCAGGGTCATTATAGATTCATGACCTGCAATGAAAGAGAAAGGAACAGACAGGTACCTCCTGGTCCCGGCCTGCTGAGGACCAACAAGGCCATATTAAAATACCCCAGGAGAAAGCGTGTGAGCCGCCAGGGAGGAAAGGCAAAAGGTGAACTAGACCTATACCTTCTCCCTGGCTTGGCGGTTCCTTAAATCCTACTGTAGTGGGCTACACTGCAGAGCCCAGAGTCCTTCACAAGGCCATGTTTCTGGGGGGACAAGTCTTTTCTAGATGGCTCTGGTTGTGCCTGCTGATGAGACAGGTAGCTGGGGATCCAGCATTCTGTGTCACGGAGAAGAACTGTAGACGTGGCTGGCGCTGCAGATCTAGCACTGGAAAGCAGTGGGGCTGGGCAGGAAACCTATCATTCAAGGGTCTCTAGACCAGCCACTCAGTGCTCCCATCCCAGCCCTGTGACTTTGTTCACAGCCCAGTCTTAGTGGTGGAGAAATGAGTGCAGAAACATCAGCCTCCCTGGCCACCCAGGCAAACTGGGGCTGAGGTGGGGCCTGTTGTACTTGCTCCTGGACGCAAGCCTCTGCCTCAGCAGTGCCTTTGAGCAGGATGTGACTTCTGTTGGACAAAATGACACAGGGTATTACTTCCTAATGCATTGTTCTGAGAACTAGCCAGCTTCCCCCTGGAGGAGAGCAGCACAGAGCTCAGGCAGCACTGTCCTAGGTAGCTTGTGGTTTGCAAAATCTTTTTTTTTTTTTTTTTTTTTTTTTGCGGTACTGGGAGTAGAACCCAGGGCCTCGTGCCTGCATGTTCTGTAAGTGCTGGACCACTGAGCTGCACCCCCAGCCCATTTTTCTTTTACTTTTTGAGACAGGGTCTCGCTAAGTTACACAGACTGCCTCTGGTCTCAAACTTGCGATCCTCCTGCCTCTGCCTCCCGAGCCGCTGGGATTACAGGCATGCACCACTGTGCCTGGTGCAAGATCATTTTTATATCAGTCATTCCTGTCCACTGTGTGCCTCCTGGGCTTGGATTTGGGGGCAGGAGGATGGAACTGGAAGTAGCAGGTGTGTCACGTACAAACTGAGACCCCTTGTCAATGCAGTTTGTAGGCATCAGACCCACTCTTTCACCAATGAGACATTTTGTTCATTCTCTAAAGATTTAAGTGAGGCTAAAGTTTAAAGGGGAGTAGGACCTGGCGAGCCACTCCCGAAACAACTAGCCATTGAAAACCCTATGGATAGCAGAGAGACATTGTCAGATATAGTGCCGGAAAATGAGGCCCCCAGGTTGGAAGGCACTCAAAAGACTACTGGGGAAGAGTTGCCTCCTCCAAGTAGAGTCTACCATGATGACAGAAATGGAGTAAAGCCCCAGGGTGCTCAACATGATGATGTGGCACTACTCAAAATGAGGAGAAACAACTGTAAACGTCCATTAATAATTGGAACATGGAATGTACGTAGTATGAATCTAGGCAAGTTAGAAATGGTTAAAAGAGAAATGGATCGCATAAACATTGACATTCTAGGCATCAGTGAGCTAAAATGGACTGGCATAGGCCATTTTGAGTCAGGCAGTCATATGGTCTACTATGCTGGGAATGATAAACTAAAGAGAAATGGGGTTGCATTCATCATCAAAAAAGACATTTCAAGATCTGTCATGAAATACAATGTTGTCAGTGATAGAATAATATCCATACACCTACAAGGAAGGCCAGTTAATGTGACTATTATTCAAATTTATGCACCCACCACTAAGGCCACAAATGAAGAAAGGGAAGACTGCTATCAGCTTCTGCAATCTGAAATAGATCAAACATGCAATCAAGACATACTGATAATCACTAGTGACTGGAATGCAAAGGTTGGAAACAAAGAAGAAGGCTCAGTAGTTGGAAAATATGGTCTTGGTGACAGAAATGAAGCTGGAGATCGCATGATAGAATTTTGTCGGACCAATGACCTTTTCATTGCAAATACATTTTTTCAACATCATAAACGGAGACTATACACATGGACTTCACCAGACGGAACATACAGAAATCAAATTGACTACATATGTGCAAAGAGACGATG
>VMDO01020022.1:0-38434 GCA_007922755.1 Pedetes capensis | reverse complement strand
TATAAAAAAGTTTATACCAAAAAGTCATCTTCTTACCCTTGTCCTCATCTACCTGTCTTCTCAACCCCTTAGAGGTAACCATTTTTATTAGTTGCTTGTGTATCCTAGTATTTATTCCAGTGCAGGCATGGACATGAATACATATTTTTATTTACCTCCCATGTCTTTTTATATTTTACAGTGCTAGATATTAAACCCAGGGCTCCCTGCATGTTAGGCAACGGCTCTACCATTGAGCTACATCCTTGTGTTCTCATTTCTTATTTCAAAAGTAACCTACAATATATGTGTGGGTGTGAACATAGGTATTTATGGCTATATTTTCATATTAAAAGAGAGTTTTATCTTTCTCTCTTTTTTTGTAGTACTCGGGGTTTAAACCCAGGGACTCATACATGCTAGGCAAGTGCTGTACCACTGAACTACCCCTTGTTGTTGTTGTTAGGTGCCATCAAGTTGGTATTCAACTCATAGCAACCCTACGTACAACAGGCGAAACGCTATTGTCAGTGCTTCTCTGCTGTTCGTAGGGTTTTCAGTGGCGGATTGATTTTTGGGAGTGGGTTGCTGGGTCCTTCTCTCAGAACTACCCCTTAGCCCCTATTTATTTTTTTATTTTGAGATGTGTTTTTGCTGAACTGTACAGGCTGCCTCTGGTCTCAAACTCATGATTATCTTCCCTCAAACTCCTGAGTTGGTGGGGTTATATGAATGTGCCACAGTGTCCAGTTTTTCTCTTGCAGCTGCATCTTTGCAGCTACATAGTATTCTGCATATGAACTGTACTATAGTTTTATTTGCTCAGTCTCTTATTCCTGGACATTTGTCGAGTTTTCAGTCCTTTGCTATCCAAAATGATACTGCAGTGTTTAATCTTGAACTTTCTTCATTTTGTACATGCACAAATATGTGGTAGGATAAATTCTCAGAAATGATATTAGTAGTTGATTTAAAGTGTAAATACATTTGTAACTTTATTTAGTATTGGTAAATTGCCTGTCAAAGGGATTATATCAATTTACACTTTAACTACTAAATTATAGAAGTGTCTATTTCCTCACAGCTTCACCGATAGAATATTTGCCAACTTGATAATTGAGAAATATCTCATCATAATTTGTGTTTCTCTTATTTAATTTCAGAAACATTTTTATCTTTGTTGTTATTAGGTGCCATCAAGAAATGTTAAATATACTTTTTATTGAAGATAATAATTGAATGAGTAATACCTTTTCTATAATTATAGAAAGTACTATCCATGTTCTTACAAGGTGTTTGAAGGAAGAATGGGTCTGCACCACTAAAGATCTCAATCCTGCCTTTCCACTCTTACTAAGCAAATATCTAATCCTATAGACAATTGCTTTTACCTTATACCAGAACTTTCTAGGAGAGAGAAGTCGAAGCTCTTCACATTTTCTCTGTATTTTTATTTCTGTCCTTAACTTCTGTTTTGTTTACTGACCTTGGTAACAGCCTAACTGCCCTTGTTATGGAACATTTTCCTTTCTGAGATGCAACACTAATCCCTTAAATGTTGTGTATGACAGTATCCAGAAAAGGTTAAATCCTTTTTTAAAATTTTTGTTGCAGTACTGGGGGTTGAACCCAGGGCCTCACACTTGCATGCTTTGCAAGTGCTGTACCACTGAGCTGCACCCTCAGCCCATTTTTTTTACTTGTTGAGACAGGGTCTCAACAGACTGCCTCTCGTCTCGAACTTGTGATCCTCCTGCCTCTGCCTCCTGAGTTGCTAGGATTACAGGCGTGTGCTATCCTTTTTTTGAATGTAGTACATGTAAATGTTACCTCTCCCTGCCACGTTTATTACTGGAATTTTGGCAGCTACTTATAACTAATGCAAACTTAATTTAAGAATAAAACATAAAGGCTGTACCTAATAATTGATGCTGACAGCAAGTACCTTCAATGATGATAGGTGCAAAATAAAAGTTGTATACTATATGATGGCAAGAAGTAGATAATGTAGTTGTAATTTATGTGTTATGAAAAAATGAAGCTACAAAGGTCATTGAAGCTTCTAGTACATAGGTACATGTGAGATCACCAGCACTACTAAATGAAGAGAATAAGGAACAAGTAGTTACTTTTAGCATCAATTTGCTCTCCTAGACAATTACTCTATAATTTAATCATCTTACTAATAAGTGTTCTTTTCTCATTGCCCTCATAGATTAAGGGTCAGAATATCTTTGCTCTGTTCTGGCCCTGTCTTAAACTAATGTGCACTGTGCTTTAGTCTTTCCATTAATAAAACATCCTGTTTCCTGCAACTTCAGGAGCAGTTGACTACTATCAAGGGAAAAAACTCCACTGAGAGAATTTTAGGTTGATGGTATACATATTAATGTTAAGAAGAAATATGTTAAAAAAGAGAAAGCCTGTTCCATAGCACTTCTCACAAAAGGCCACATTCGTCCTATGGCAGCCTTTCTCAGTGGGTTCTGTGAGAGATTGAAACCTACAGAAAATGATTCAAGAGATTCCTTTCTCAATCCTCCTACAGATGGTTCATAGCTGGTGCCATTCTGAATTGATAGGAGATAAATTAACTCATTACATCCTCTGATGGAACCCTTGTGGAAAAGGTCTGTTTCTAGAGTGTATCATTAACAGGGGAATTGTTATCTAAGTAAGGAGGTGAGCAAATGACTTCCTGCCAGAAAGCTGGAGGGAAACCAGTTGTATTGCTGGCTATGGGATGTTACTAGCTGTAATGTTCTGTGATATATTGACCATATTCTTTCATTTGCCTTTGAAGTCTTTTAAAGTATGTTAGGTATAAATAGTTCACTTTGAGTGGCATTCTCTTAATTTGATAATTACCGTGTATATTCTGTACGAGCAGTCTTGCATCAAAGGGGAAGGGACTCTTTTCCAAACGAGTTCTGTTTTCAATTAACAGGTTAAGGCAACCCTTCTTAAAGTTTACCTTGGAAGTTGTTTTTGTTTTTTGAGCCTATTGGATTAGTAATCCTTAAAAAAAACCTTTTAATCTAGTTTCCTCACACATTGTTGGGTGAGATAGACCTGTATATACTGATATGATATGTGTATGTTGTGTGTGTGTGTGTGTGTAAAAAAATACATATATATATATATATGGATATATATATCCATATATATATATATATGTATTTTTTTAAATGACTGGGGATGGGGTTTAACTTAGTTGGTACAGTGCCCCTCAGTGCTCTCAGAGGTCCTGAGTTTAATCCCCAGCACCACAAAAATAGAAAAAGGATGTGGCAGCCCCCTCCCAAAACAATCCTGAAAAAATCAACCACTGAAAACCCTATGAATAGCAGAGAAGCACTGACATGGTGCCAGGCATGGCACAGTGTTGGGAAATGTTTCATTCTGTTGTACATAGGGTCACTGAGTCAGACCCAACTCGGTGGCACTGAACAACAACAACAATAACACACACACACACACAACTATATATAACTACACACACGTATATATAGTTAGAGATAAACAATAAGATGTATAGTATTCTTATGAGTGGATATACCACAATTAGCTTGGAGACCTAAATTTAACACTACTTTAAAATATGTTTTTTTGCAGTCATTTACATTATATAAAAGAAGTACAATGAGTAAACAAATATGACCAACTGTTTAACTTCCTTACTAGAGTTATACATGTTAAAACAAATGGCCATTCTACCTGTTCAGTTAATTAGACAACGTTGTTAATAGTTACTACCAGTAATGGCATAGTGCAATCATTCTTAGCTGGGAGCAGCCTTCTGGGGGGATATTTAACTATGTATAGGGACAGTTTGCCTGCATCCATACCCCTGTCTCGACTGATCCTGTCAGATCTTGGAAGCTATGCAGGGTCGGGCCTGGTTAGTACTTGGATGGGAGACCGCCTGGGAACACCAGGTGCTGCAGGCTTGGGAGAAGGACCCGGCAACCCACTCCCAAAAATCAATCTGCCATTGAAAACCCTATGAATAGCAGACAAGCACTGACAGTAGGGTTTTGCCTGTTTTACGTAGGGTCGCTATGAGTCGGATACTGACTCGATGGCACCTGATAACAACAGCAAGGAATGGTTTGGTTGCCAGAAATGGGAGAGGGTTGCTACTGTCGTCTAGTGGGTATAGGCCTTCAATGCACAAGGAAGCACTTCCCCCACAGCCAAAAAATAGTTATCTTGCCCCAAATATAAAAAATACTGAGGTTGAGAAGTCCTGGTATAATGAAACTAGATGACTCATACATTGTTAACATAAAAATTGGTCTCCTCTTCTATCATTTATGATAATAAAATTAATACATGTTGCCAGGCATTGTACACACCTGTAGTTATAGCACTTGGGAGGCAGAGGCAGGAGGACTGGGTATTCAAGGCCAGCTTGGGCTACATAGTTCTAGGACAGCTTGGGCTACATAGCAAGACCCAGTCTCAAAAAACTACAGACTTTTTTTTAGAAATTAATATATGTTTGTGATAAGAAGTTGAAGTATTTAATCTTGAAAATAGAAAATTCTTGAAATTTCAGCTCAGAAATAACCATTAGGATTTTCATCTAGACTTTTTTCAATATACATATAAACATCAATTTTTAGAAGTGGCATAGTACTAACTCTACTTTTCTGTAACTTGCTGTTTTCGCTTGGACATATTACTATATTAATGCTTTTATTTCCTCCTGTATGGGTGTATTACAAGTTACCTCACTAGTCCCGTATTTATTAATATTTTGGCTTTTCTTGTAGTGCTGGGGATTGAACTTGGGGCCACACACATGCTAGGCAAGCATTCTACCACTGTCCTATACCCCAGCCCAATATTTTGCATTTTCTAATACCACATTATTATGCTTAGCATTGCAATGAGCGTATTTATGTGTAATCCTGGCATATTATGGATGAACAGTACTTTCTGTTGTTGCTTTATAAAATGCTTTTAAAAGTAGAATTTCTAGGTCAATGGGTATGATCATTTAAAAGTCCAGAGATAATTGTCATATTTCCCTCCAAAAATGTAATGGAGACCTATTGGAAAACAGTTGAGCAATATATAAAAATAGCTGTAGGTAGCTGGGAGTGGTGGTATACATCTATAATCCCAGAAACTCAGGGGGTGGAGGCAGGAGGATCACAGCCTGGGCAGGAGGACTGAGGCCAGAGGCAGCCTGGGTAACTTAATGAGACTCTGTCTCAATTTAAAAAATAAAAAGTGGGCTGGAGGTACAGCTCAATGGCAGAGCACTTGCAAAGTATGCACAAGGCCCTGGGTTCAGCCTCCCAGGACCATAAAAAAAAGCTGTAGGTATGGTAATACTCTGTTTGTAGACTGTCATGCAAGGAAATAGTCCAAAATATATAAATATCACAAAGATGTTCTTTTGCACTGTAATTTATAGAAGCAAAATATTAGAAACAACTTTTGGTAGAGTTTAGCTTAATTTAAAAAATTTTTAAATTTATTTTTTTAAAATACAGAATCTCACTGTGTAACCCAGGCTGGCCTGGAACTCGCTAGGTAGACCAGGGTGGCCTCAAACTCATGTCAGTCCACCTGTCCAAGTCTCCCTAGTGCTGGGATTACAGGTATGCACCACTATACCTGGCTCAATTTTTTATTTTTATTTTTATTTTTTATTTTTGCAGTGCTAGGGATAGAACCCAGGGCTTTGTGCATATTAGTCAAGGACTCTACCACTGAGCTACATTTCCATCCCCTAGAAGCTACTTTTAAATATCTAACAGTGGGAAAATGGTTAAATAAATTATGCTACATCCATTTGCCTGCAGCCATAGCCCTGTGGCATTTGATCCTGTCAGATCTTAGAAGCTAAGCAGGGTTGGGCCTGGTTAGTACCTGGGTGGGAGTCTGCCTGGGAACACCAGATGCTGTAGGCTTGGGACAAAGACCCGGCAACCCCCTCCCAATCAATCCGCCATTGAAAACCCTATGAATAGCAGAGATGTACTGACAAGAGTATTTCACCTGTTGTACGTAGGGTCGCTATGAGTCAGATACCAACTCAACGTCACCTAACAACAACAACATATCCATTTGAAGCATTCTGAACTCTTAAAAACCTTTGTTATATAATTCTTATGTCGTTGCTGGTTGATGAAGCAGAATTTAAAATCGTATGTTCACTATGATTATAATTAAGTATGAAATAATATGCATGTAACAAAAAGGAGAGAAATACAGAAGGAAAATAAGATAGATCTGTCAGGGTAGTAGAATGATGGGATGATTTTTCCTGCTAGACTGTATATTGTGTTACTTTCAGGATTTTTAAAAATAGTATTTATAAAATGTTTGTGCCTCAAGATAAAATGTTGACTGATAAGGAAAAGATGAAATCACTTCGGTGGATGAGACAGGAGCATCAGGAGTTTGAGATCAGCTGAGTTTAAGGTTAGCCTGGGCTATAGTGAAAGCCTGTCTCAAAAAAAACAAACAAACAACAAAAATTTCCATCCAGAGGCCAGCATTTGCCTAAAATAGAGGAAGTAAAGCCTCTAATTGGGTCTCAGTCCGTCATGTTATCCATATATTCTTATGCATTTTAATTATGAAATAATAAAATGAGTAGCATGAATTTTGAATTTACTCAAACTAGTCCAGGGAGAGCAACCTCAGGGGGCATGGCATAGATATTTTGTCCTACCCAGCATTTGAAAAATATTTCCAAGGACAAAGAAGGTTGTAGCAATATCCTTTCCTTTCTCCAACCAGTTTACACACACACACACACACACACGCACACACACACACACACACGTATGTATATATGTGTGTGGGCTGGAGTTTAGCTCATTTGTAGAACACTTGCTCTGCCTGCTCTGAGGCCCTGGGTTCGATCCTCAGTACCACAAAATGGAAGAAGGACCAGACAGCTCACTCCTGAAATGATTCTGAAACAATCAGCCACTGAACACCCTATGAATAGCAGAGAAGCACTGATATAGTGCTGGGCATGGCATGATACTGGAGTGTTTTCTTCTGTTGTACATAGAGTCACTATGAGTTGGACCCGACTTGATGGCACCTAACAATAACAACAAAAATAATGTGTGTGTGTGTGTGTGTGTGTGTGTGTGTTTGCTAGTACTTGGGGGTTGAACCCAGGGCCTTGGACATACCTTGCAAGTGCTCTGCCCCTGGGCTACACCCCTAGCCTATTTTTATTATTTTTTTTTATTTTGAGGCAGGATCTTGTTAAGTTACACAGGCTGCCCCTGACCTCGAACTCACAATCCTTCTGCCTCTGCCTCCCAAGTTGCTGAGATTACAGTCGTGAGCCCCTTGCCTGGTGTATTTTAATGTTATAATGTGGTCGTATCTCACAATAGTGAAACCTTCAATGTGTTGATAAAGATTTGTTGATGTTAGGTGTCGTTGAGGTGGATCTGATTCACAACGACCCTTTGTACAACAGAACCAAACACTCCCTGATGCTGTGCCAGGCACATGATCTTTTTTATGTTTAAGCCAATTGTTGTAGTCACTGTGTCAATTCATCTACTTCAGGGTTTTCCTTTATATCATTGACCCGCCACTCTCCTAAACATGATGTCCTTCTCCAAGGATTGGTCCCTTCTGACAGCATATCCAAAATACATCAGATGCCGTCTAGCCATCTTAGCTTCCAAAGAGCATTCTGTTTGCATTTCCTCTCGGACGGATCTGTTGGTTCTTTTGGCAGTCCATGGTATATTCAATACTTGTCTCCAGCACCATAATTCAAAAGCATCAATTCTTCTCCTGTCTCCCTTATTCAATGTCCAGCTTTCACAGTCATATGATGTAACTGAAAATACCATGGCCTGAGTCAGACACACCTTCCTCTTCAGTGTGACATCTTTAGTTCTCAACACTTTCAAGAGGTCTTTTGCAACAACTTTTCCCAGTGCAATGTGTCTTTTGATTTCTTGACTTCTGCTTCTTTGGGTGTTGATTATAGAACCAAGTAAAGCAAAATCTTGGACAGTCTCAATCTTTTCTCCATTAGTCATGAAGCTGTGTACTGACCCAGCTGTAAGGATTTTTGTTTTGTTGATGTATAGTCGCAATCCATACCAAAGGCTGTGTTTTTTGATCTTCATCAGTAAATGTTTCAAATCCTCTTTGCTTTCACCAGGCATAGTTGTATCACCTGCATAATGCAGGTTGTTAATGAGTCTTTCTCCAATCAGGATGCCATGTTCTTCTTCATAAAGTCCAGCTTCTCAGATTATTTTCTCAGCATAGACATTGGTAAAGATTGTTTTTGTTGTTAGGTGCTGTTGAGTTGGGTCCGACTCATAGTGACCCTGTGTACAGCAGAACGAAATTGTTTTGGGAGCATATTGCCACGTCCTTCTCCCATATTTTGTGGTGCTGGGAATTGAACCCAGGTCCTTAGAGAATCCAGAGCATCACTCTACCAACTGAGCTAAACTCCAGCCCAACTTTTGGTAAAGGTAGTATGATATTAAAGACCATTTCATAATTCTTAGAACAGTATCAAATCTGCTGATCCCAAAATGGTCTGGTTACCTTGAACATTTAAACACAGCTGTATGTTAGTCCTGTACTTTGATAAAATAGATCCAAATTAGGAACTTTTAGTGTGGTTTTAGATTTTTAAAAAAAGTTAACCTGGGAGGTATGAAAAGTACTTATACATAGTACAGCAAGCATATTTTTAGCCTTGAACCAGAAAAAAACACTGCAATAACCACAGAGAAAATTCATTATATTCGGCAATGTGTTTTTCCTCCCTTTCTTTGACATGACTTGTATGATGTTTTTGAGTCTGGACCTTTATAGCCCTGGTACCTCAATTAACTGATAAGAACTGATTTAGTAGCAGTAAGCACTGTTGGCAGAGACATGCTGACAAGAGGGATTGTTTCAGCCATTTCTATTTCCTGGGGTGACCTATAAAAGAAGCTTTTTCAGACCAGGTTTGGACTGTGAATTCAGGGTGGAGAGTTCTCTGTAAGTGCCTGTCTTGGCCTGGTACAGAGTGACATTCTTTCAGAAGTTTGGGGTGAAGGGTTCAGCTGGGTATGCTTCAAGTACTTTTGAGTAGATTCAAGTACCTTGGAAGGCCTCTTTTGAGCCCTTTTCCCTATAAAAGTCTATATCAGCGAGTGAATTGATATTAAGCATTTGGCCCATCCTAGTATTCTAAAAGTTGAAAGAGTCTTTTAGACACCTTATTTTTCCCACGTTGTTGTTGTTAGGCACCGTCGAGTCGGTATCCGACTCATAGCTACCCTCATAGGGTTTTCAATGGCTGACTGTTTCGGGATTGCCTTGGGAGTGGATTGCCAGGCCCTTCTCCCAGTTTTGCAGTGCTTGGAATTGAACTTGGGTCCTCAGAGACTGCAGCGCAGTGCTCTACCAACTGAGCTAAATCCCAGCCCCTATTTTTCCCATAGGAGAAATAAAATGTGACTAAGTTGAATAATGACTATTCTTTGTGTGTGTGTGTGTGTGTGTGTGTGTGTGTGTGGTAGTGGGGGTTGAACCCAGGGCCTCGCGCTTGCATGCTCTGCAAGTGCTGGACCACTGAGCTGCACCCCCAGCCCATTTTTTTTTTTTTACTTTTTTGAGACAGGGTCTCACTAAGTTACACAGACTGCCTCTGGTCTCGAACTTACGATCCTCCTGCCTCTGCCTCCCAAGCCACTGGGATTACATGCGTGTACCACTGTGCCCGGCAATAATGACTATTCTTTATATTCTTATTCCTCTGCTGGAAATAAGTGGAATTTTTTCATTAGTTTGTTTCCATTAGTATGTCAGGGCTTTTGGGCACTCAGTACAAGTAATTCTTCAACAGAATCACAGAACTATAGTACTTCACAGTATCAAGGATGGAGGAAAAGCCTACTTAGAACTTTTATGTAGAGGCTTTTATAATGGTCTACATCTGGAAATTGTTATTTAAGGAAAGCTGAGTTTTCTTGCTAGCTGGATGCACTGCAGGATTTTTTTTTTTTTTTGATAAACTTTTGTCCTTATTTTGGCAATTCAAATCGGATGGTTTGAGGTTTTTTTTCCCTGATTTCAACTTTCAAGTTCTATACTAGACAATGTATTTAAAGTAAAAGTTACTTCTAAAATTAAGAGCATTCTGTGTGTGTGTGTGTGTGTGTGTGTGTGTGTGTGTGTGTGTGTGTGTGTGTGGTACTGAAGGGTTGAACCCAGAATCTTGTGCATGCTAGGCAAATGCTATATCACTGAGCTTCACCTCCAGCCCCTTTTGAATTTCTTACTTTGAGACAGGGTCTCAGTAAGCTGCACAGGCTACGTCTGGCCTCAAACTCATGCTTCTCCTGCTGTAATCTTCTCAGTCGCTGGGATTACAAGCATGCAGCACAGTGCTGTGCTAACATTTTGTCTTTTGTAGCTCAATAGTGGCATACCAACCAGCTGGAGACAATAGTCACACCTTTGATGTCACTGCCATGTTCAAGTCTATTGGAATCTTCCTTGGGATCTTCAGTGGATCTTTTGCAATGGGAGCTGCTACTGGAGTGGTGACGGCTTTAATATCCTTTTATTATATTTATCTTTCCTTGTTAATGTAATGAAGTAGTTGATTGCTGTAGTCCATAGTTTCTCCTAATTTCATGATTGGAATTATGTTATAATTACTAACCTTATAACCAAGTACTTGGTCTGAAAACATGAAGAACTAATCTTTGCAAATATGTAAATTAAGGAATTTCATTGTTTTGCATAGGGCTTTATTCCCTAAAACTTTTTTTTTTTTTTTTTGAGGCAGGGTCTCATTATGTAGCCTAGGCTGGCCTCAAACTTGTGATCCTCTTGCTCAGCCTTCTTCATGCTGGGATTATGAGCACATGCCACCATACTCAGCTGCCCTAAACCTTTCACTAAAAGAGTCTAGTTAGACACAGTTTCCCTTCAGGGGTGAATGTTAAAGTTGCAGATTAAATTGTTGTAAAGGTAGATATATTCCAAAGAGCCTCTGGGCATTCTGTGCTGCTGGTCAGGGTGTTCTTTGTTTAATAGGACAAACAAAATGTATGTGCATGATGTCACATGAACAAAATAGGGGTCTTGGGGGAGGATATATGGGAGTTCATGCCAGCCTTTGTGCACCAGAGCCCTGGGCTGGCAGCCCAAAAGACCTGGGTTATGGTACTGACAGTGTATTAGCCAGCTATGAGAAATTTGGGGCAAATCATTCTTATATTCATTCAAAAGACATTTTTTGATTGTCTGCTACATGCCAAATGCTATGTTCTGGGTATTAAAGATAAACAAGACAAACATGGCCTCTGCCTCTGTGGAGCTTCTGATGTTATGGAAGATGTTATGGAATATCCTAGAAGGTTTAACACTGCACCTCCTGGACCTCAGGAAAGAAGAGGGTAGGGACCATAGAGAAATTGAGTAGCACTAGATCATCTCTCAAGTTTCTGGTTATAAATCTTCTAAGATATTTTCATATAAAACAAATACATGATTCTTTCTCAAGAATCTTAGTTTTCTGTGTTCAGCTTTGTGCTGAAAGAGACTTCTCTCAGGGCTTTTTATGGGTGAACTGAGGTGTAAAGGGCAATAAAAGGGTTCGGAAGGTAGCCAGTACAGATAGTATCTCTTCCCTGTTACTAGTTCCTTGAGGGTAGGAAGTATATCTTGTTCATCATTTTGTTGTAATATGTAATTTCTAGCATGACTGTAGATTGTAGCCTGAGATTTGTCGCAACTTGGCACAGGCCCTTCCACTGTCAACCAAGAAATACTTTTTAGACTAGTGAGACTGAAGTGCCTCAATTTCTTCATTGTGGAATGAATGTTCTACCACAGATATCTTAGAAAAAAATCAAACAAACCCAATCTCATGTAAAGTACATTTATTTATAAATGTAAAATATTATAATTATGGAAGCTGTCTTGCATTGGGCCACAAGTTAATAGAGTTGGCATGTTGTACATCCAATCTGTTGCTCTCATTTTTCAACCAACCTTTTATAGTGTGAGTTCTGGCAAGGTATGTGATAGCCATAAAGCGGCAGGAGGGGCTAAGCTGTGAAACTTTCTCACTGACAGGAAGGCCGCTGACTCCTCAGTAACATGCTCATTCTAAGAGTTTCTTCACCATGGTGCCTCTTTATTGTGTGGTTTTTGTGTTAGAAAGCCTCAAGAGCCCTTCCTCTTACTTTCATGATTACCTTGCTTCAACTATTATTTTTCTAGTCACACTTATGTGTTTCAAGATCTTGTTACCAAGCTTAACAAGTCTTACGTGACAAAGTTCACCAAGTTGCGGGAGTTCCAGTTGCTGGAGACAGGCTTGTTCTTCTTGATGTCCTGGAGTACCTTCCTCTTGGCTGAAGCATGGGGTTTCACAGGTGGGTGACTTTCTCCTTATAAGGAGTGACATAGTGAGCTACTTCTTCTACAAGTGGATCAACTCCTTTAGTATTTGAACATACTCATTCTTGTTGGGATTTAGGGTGTCATGTTAGAAAGTAAAAAAGATTTTCAGTGGAAGAGGTTCCTCTCAACAAAGTATATCAAAGTAAATGAAAATGTCAAAACTAAGCATAGAAACTATTTCTGTAAAACAAGAGCCTCACTGTAAAATTTGGGAGCTATCCTTTCATGTGAACTTGGAATCTGTTGTCTTTATAGGCGTTGTTGCGGTATTGTTTTGTGGCATCACACAAGCACATTATACATACAACAATTTGTCCACGGAGTCTCAGCATAGAACGAAACAGGTAAGAGAAGTTTCATAATTGTGAGTAAAATTCCTTCTGTCAGCAAAACAGAATTGTTTTTAATTAAAAATAATCTTTGATCTTTTTAGGTGATGTCTTCTCTTCCTTTGATTCTAGAAATAGATAAGACTGGCAAGTTGAAGGGTGATGGCTTTTAGGGTAGAAATAGATCAGCAGAATAACCAAGGACTGTTATTACTGTGCTCTTCTTTTTCGTGTTTTCCTAACCTAGTGGCTTGTAAAAAGAATGTTTTGGAAACTCACTCTGGCTTGACTGGTGCATGCTGTGTGATATAGATAAGGTTTATTTCTAATCTGACTGGATCTGCTGAACCATACTGAGAAGACTAACTTCCTTCAGTCTTCACTCAGCAGTCTTCAAAGCTGCTGTTTACAGGAAACTAAGGGGACTACGTCATCTGCTGGTTACTGAATGGTCACGTGTGCAGGATATCTGAAAGGAATTATGAAGGAAATAGGCATAGAATTTTCCAGTCTTGGGAGGTATATGGGACAATACATGAACAAAGTGTAATATGTGAAATAGAAAGAGGTTCATATTTGATGATTATAATGCATAGGAGATTTCAGTTTTGCCAGGTGGTTAGAAATACCGAGATGAGCCTGGGAGGACCACTGTTAAAGCAGGAGCAAAAGTTCCTTTCCTTTTCCTTTTTCTTTTTTTCTTTTGGCCCTGGAGCTATAACTTTAGTTTATGTCCCATGATTTGCCCAGCTGTTCAAAATAGATTAGGCTCCCCCTCCAGAGCATTGCCATTGGGGTTGCAAGTCCTTTTTGCATATTAATTCAGTGCACTGAGTATAAAAAAGAAAACCAGCCGGAGAGTTCAGCATTTTTCTAGGTGACAAGATGGGGCATAAAAACAGAAGGGTGGAGCTGGGTGCCGAAGTGCATGCAGGTAATTCCAGCCATTCAGGAGGCTAAGGTAGGAAGGTCACAGATTTGAGGCTAGAGGCAGCCAGTGTAACTTAGTGACACACTGTCTCAAAAATAAAAAAGGGGCTGGGAATACGGCTCAATAGTGGAGTGCTTGGATAGAATGCGTGAGGCCCTGGGGGTTCAACCTTCAGTACTGGAAAAAAAAAAAAAACCCAGGGTAAGAGATTTCAGTCTTGTTGATAATATGAAATTCATACATAGAAAGCAAATATGACTAATAGGAGTTCTAGATGGTATGACTGGGGTTCTGTGTCATAAAAGACATCAGAGAGGGGGGTAATATATGGAAGCTTAAGGAGCTGGATGCTGTCATGGAGAAAATGGTGCTTACACAGGATGGGAAAGATTTGGAGACGCCTGAGGGAAACAGAAAGATAAAGGCAGGAATAAAAAGAAGACAGTAAAGTGTGGAGAATGAATTCACAAACTGCAGCCCTTAGGTCAAATTCAGCCTTTGCCAGTCTGTGAGCTAAGAATGATTTTTACAGTTTAAAATGATTGAGAAAAGATTAGAAGAATATTTTATGACCTTTGAAAGTTATATGGAATTCAAACTTAAGTGTCTGTTAATAAGATTTTGTTGGCACATAGCCATACCTATTGTTTGACATGTAGCCTGTGACTACCCTTTTGCTACACTGGCATAACTAAGTAGTTGTGACAGAGACCTTGTAACCTGGGAAGCCTCAAATATTTACTCTCTGCCTCTTCATAAAAGTTTGTGACCCCTTTGTTGTAGATTAAAGCTGAGACTCTGGAGTCACTCACTGTATTGTTTCAGATATTGATTCTACTACTTGCTGGTTGTGTGACCAGGAGCAAGTTATCTATGTATCTTCTCTGTGCTTATGTTTTACTCTCTTTAAAATGGAGATAATAATAGTCTCTACCCTGGAGTTAGAGTTGTGAGATTAAAATGAGATAATGCATTTAAAATCCTTAGTATAGTATCAGGCATAGGGTTAAAAACTAGATAAAGTGTAGCTATTTTATCATCAAATAAGTAAATAGAGCTGGACATGGTAGTACACACCTGTAATCCTATAATCTCAGCACTTGGGAGGTAGAGGCAGGAGGGTCCCAAGTTCAAGGCCAGCATGGGTTACATAGTGAGTTGTAGACCAGCCTTGGCTACTTAACAAGATCCTGTCTCAAAGACACTACAGAAAAAAGAAAACAACCAAACCAACAAACAAAAATCCTGAGTAAATAGATATAGTAATGTATAGAATGATTAGAGAAAAATATGCAAAAATATACTTACTTTTTTTGCTATTTTGGGGCTAGAACTCAGGGCCTCTTGCATAGTGGACAAACACTCTACCACTGAGCTACATCCTGAACCCCTGTAACTCTACTTTAAAAAAAACTGATTTGCCCAAACCTACATGGCTCACAACTAAGGAAGGTAAGGCTCAAGCCTACGTATTTTGACTCCTGAGCCCAGATTCTTTATTTCCTTCTTGCTGTTGTGGGGCAGATGGCTTGTGGGAAAGAGCAGGGATAGATAACTGTCAGGGACAGAGGAATACCAGCTTATGGAAGACCTTTGCTTCATTCATTCAGCAAGTCTTATTTACCTGCTGTTACTAGTACCTGGGGAGGCAGCCATGTGAATGGGGTTGGGGTGGGGCCAGGCAGGCAGCAGGGGAGGACAATTAGTGCAGGACTGTAGTCCAAAAGGCCTGTCTTTAGGAGAGTTACTTCCTAATGAGCCTGCAGCTGTAGCCCTGTGGCATCCAATCCCATCAGATCTCTGAAGCTAAGCAGGGTTGGGCCTGGTTAGTACTTGGATGGGAGACCGCCTAGGAACGCCAGGTGCTGCAGGCTTGGGAAAAGAACCTGGCAACCCAGTCCCAAAAATCAATCTGCCATTGAAAACCCTATGAACAGCAGAGAAGCACTGACAATAGTGTTTCGCCTATTCTACATAGGGTCGCTATGAGTCAGATACCGACTCGATGGCACTTAACAACAACTTACTAATGGATGGTAAGACCCACAAAAAAAGTGAAGTTGGCAGCAAGGTAGAGAGATGAGAGTGATCATGCGGCATTCTGTGCTGGGATCAAAGAAGTTAAACTGGATCATGTAGCTTGTAGAGAGGGAAGTATCTTGAAACTGTCATTTTTAGAGGTATTCATTGGGTGAGGGTGGAAACAGGGATGTTACGTGTACCATCTAGGGGCCTCTTGTGGCATTACAGGTGGAAAGTGAAGAAAGCTAGATTAGGACAGTGTCAGGGACACAAGGAACATTCCAAAAGAAAAGTTGACTGGGTTTGGAGGAGGACGAGAATGACTGATCATGGGGATTTGGAGAAGGGAAACTGGTCAGGGAAATTGAGGGCACATCTCTGGCACTTTCTGTGGGACTGGAATGTCATCTCTACATTCACTGCCTTCTGAGCTACATATTTTTGAGTGTATGTATGAACTTTATGTGTTTGAGGTGACGATTTCATTATCTTAGTAATATGCATAGTTTCAAATTGTGAATCTTATTTATTGGACTAACCTTTTAAAATTTTGTTTCAGTTGTTTGAGCTTCTCAATTTCTTGGCAGAGAATTTCATCTTCTCCTACATGGGGCTGACACTGTTCACCTTCCAGAACCATGTCTTTAACCCAACATTTGTAGTAGGAGCATTTGTATCCTTTGTCATAAGGTTTTTGGGGGAGCGATTTTTAAGAATACATTTAAATATGTAAAAGTTTTCTCTTAGTAAGCCCCATAAGGATTTCAGCTCTTTTTTTATTCTAGTCCATTTATTCTGTGCTGTTTTTATTTCTGTTTATTGCACAAATGGCCCTGACAGATTGAAATGATAGGAAAATTTCCTACCATTCTACCAATCCCAAGGATAAAACTGTTTGTCCTCAGCTGGGCATGCTGGTACACACCTGTAATCCCAGCTACTTGGCAGACTGAGGCAGGAGGATCACAAGTTCGAGGCCAACTTAGTGAGACCCTGTTTCAAAAATTAAATTTTAATAAAGATCTAGGGGTATAGCTCAGTGGTACAGTGCTTGCCTAACACACACAAGACCTTGCGTTCCACCCCCAGTAACACAAAAACCAAACAATAACAACAACAACAAAAACCCTGTTTGTTCTCTGTTAATGAAGAGGAGAAGGAAAGTACTACACGGCAACAGATGAAAGACAAGGAAGGATGAGTGAAGCTACTTTCTTTCCCTTCTTTCTCCCTCTTCTCTTTCTCTTTCAACCCAGTTGAGAGGAAAAAACTGAGAATGTGAACGGGAGAAGTGAGTAGTGTTAGCCTCAGAAGAAGACCGGGAGAGGTGGAATGTGAAAAAGGTGGAGAAGAATTGGCCTTCACTGGGAGGAGGGACAACTTCCCCAGTGGTAAAGGAGAGGGTTTGTAGAGAGGAAGGTACGCCTGTAAGGGGGAGCTCTGAGGTGATGACTTCCTTTTTATCTATAATGTAGAAGGTGATACCATATGCTGAGAGTGAAATAGGTGTAATCACTTATATCTGTTGTGTCACAAATTATTCCAAAACTTAGTAGCTTAAGTCAACAAACATTCTTTACCTCATGCAGTTGCCAAGGGCCAGGAATCCTGGAGCAGCTTATCTGGGTGATCAGCCTCCAGGATCTCAGCAGGTTATAGTCACACTGTTGTCTGGCATTGTGCTGAAGACTTGGCTGAGGCTGGATGATCCACTCCAAGTTCACTCACATGGCCTGTTGGCAGGAGGGAGCCATCCTTCTCTGCAGGACCTCCCCATAGGGCAGCTCACCCCATATCGTCCCCCAGAGTGAATGAGCTAAGAGAGCACCAATATGGAAGCCGAAGTGCCTTATATAACAAAATCTTGTAAGTGACATCCCATCATCCCTTATGCAGTAGTGTAGTCAGTTGGTCACACATACTAACCCTGTTCCAGTGTGAACAGGGACTACACAAAGATATGACTACTCAGGAGGCAGGGGTCATTGGGGACCAGTGGCTTCCACAGGTGATAGGTGTTTTGAAGAAGGTGTAGAAGGTTTATGAAATAGTTGCAGACAGTGGGAGACTATCTGCAGACAGTTGGCCAAAGAAATGCAGGATTGCTGAGCAGTAAGTAGGGACCCATTTGAACTTGAGGAATAGGTATTGACAAGACCTCTTTGACCTGTTGTGTGACTTTGAGGATTTAGCTGTAAGCATGGAAAAAAAGAGATATTAGATGTATGCAGATTTGGGCTTTTGCTGAGTCAGTGCAATGAATACAGAGAATGGCAGAGCAAATATGTTGTTGTTGTTAGGTGTCATTGAGTCAGTGTCCGATTCATAGCGGCCCTACGTACAACAGATGAAACACTGTTGTGCTTCTCTGCTATTCATAGGGTTTTCAATAGCTGATTGTCTTTTTGCAGTGGGCTGCCAGTTCCTTCTCCCAAGCCTACAGCATCTGGTGTTCCCAGGTGGTCTCCCATCTAAATACTAACCAGACCGAACCCTGTTTTGCTTCTGAGATCTGATAGGATTGGACGCCACAGTGGTGTGGCTACAGGCAGAGCAAATATAGTATATTGGAAATAGGATTACTAACACATGGATAAGGAGAGAAGCAAAGAAAGGACTGATCATTAGAGAAGAAAGTAGAGTGATCTTTGGACTGGAGGTCCCAGTGAGGTGGGAGAGTGATCACAGTGAGATGGTTGAATGTGAAATATGGGAGGAAATATTCTGGCCAGAGAGATGAATGTTTGAATAAGTGATTTTCAAAAGAAGCATTAAAACACTTCAGAATATAGATTCTGCCAGAGAGAGTAGTAAAATCCTTTAAAATTAAAACTCTACATAAGATCTGTTAGGAAGTTAGATGTCACTGAAATACCATTCTGCAGTCTTCAGGCAATAGAGATCATGAGAGAAAAACCTCAGTTGAAAGACAGCCATGAGATCAGTAACTTCATATCTTGTCAATGTTGGAGAAATTTTTGAGCAGTCAAGTGCCTCGATCTATTGTACGTAATCTGGAAAGAAGGTTAAATATTCTCTATAGGTTTCTAAATTTGTTAGGAATTGGAATTCCTTAATTAAGAATTCTATGAAAATTGCCTCTTAACTGGGGAACTATTCTGTTTCTGGCTGTATTAGTTAGGATGTAGGTTTGGTTTCATGCGACAAAGACTCAGACTAATCCAGGTTTGATCTGGGGTGGCCGCTCTGTTCCATATAGTCATCAGGCACCCAAGCAACCTTCTTGCTGCTCTCCTGAGGGAGTTGCCCATGTACTTGTAGTCCAAGGTGTCTTACCCTAGGCCTGCCAATTGCCTTTAAGGGCACCACCCAGAATATGTGTATATCACCTCCACTTATCATTACTGGTTACACCTACCTACAAGGGAGGCTGGGAATCATGTTCTTTATCTATGTGGCCTTATACCCAAATAAAAATTGGACATGGAAGAGAGGAGTGTGTACTACTGTAGAAGAAAAGACGGCTAAATACTGGGGACAACTAGCCCTTACTGCCACCCTGGCCCCCGTGCTTTGTTGCTATTATGTTTTCTTCCTTCCTTTTAAGAAAATCAGTATTTTAAATTAATTTAAAATATTTGAGTTGCTTTAGATGTACAAAGAATTATGAATGTAGTACAGAAAGTTCTTACGTACCTCACCCTCAGTTTCCCCTATTATTAACATCTTATACTAGCATGGTACGTTTATCACAAGGCATGAGCCAATACTGATACATTACTATTACGGAAATTTCCTACTGTATTCAAGTTCCCATGTTTTTTTCCTAATGTCCTTTCTCTGTTCCAAGGTCCTATCCAGGATACCACATTACATTTGATTGCCACATCTCTTTGGGTTCTACTTGATTATGACAGTTTCTCTGTTCCTTGTTTTTGATGACCCCTGAAAGTTTTGAGAGTTACTGACCAGGTGTTTGTGGAGTATTCTTAAACTGTAGTTGCTCTGATGTTTGTCTTATGATTAGATTGGGTCTCTGTGTCCTTTGGAAGAAATACCACAGAAGGAAAGTGCCATTCCCATTACATCATATCAAGGGTACATATTTATTAACACATTAAGAATGTTGATGTTAGTCTTAATTCCTTGGCTGAGATTGTGTTTGTAGGGTTTCTCCGTTGCAAAGTTACTCATTTTTTTCCTTCTTTCTGTATTGTCCTGCTTGGAAAGAAGTCTTCTCATGCAGTCTACATTTGGGGAGTGGTGAGTTGGGTTTCACCTCCTCAAGGATGGAGCTTCTAAAAAATGACTTGGAATTCTTTACATGGGAGTTTATCTGTTTTTCCCCATTTGTTGTTTTATTTAGCCATTTATATGAATATGGATCTATTGATGTTTATTTTATGCTTTGGCTTATCATACAACTTTTTAAAAAAATTCATTGCCTAAACTGATCTAGTTTTGGCCATTGGGAGTTCTTTCAGTGGACTCTGTATCCCTTTGACATACCCCATCATTATGGGTTTTGGTTTTTGTTTCATTTTTAGCATTTCCTTACTTTCTGTAGCTATAAGATGCTTCAGGCTCATTTTGCTTATTTTCTGCCTCAACCCAAGAATTGGCCATTTCTCCAGGGAACTTTGGTTCCTTTTATTAGAGAATGGTATAACAAACCAAGATCTGGGCACTAGGAGTGCTCAGCACTACTGGGTACTTTTGCTTCTAGGCTCTCTCAGTTGGCAGAGCAAGGAAATATACATGTATATCTTAAGTTATGTATTTCCACACATCTGTCAATATTTCTGTATGTAAATCGTCTGTATCTGAATATGTATCTGTGTCTTCTGTATCTGAATCATCATTAAGCCAAACATGAGTTCACACTGATGTCTCCAACTGTAATCCATTGCCACATGGATCATTCTGATCTCCTTCCCTTGTTTATATGTGAACTCCCATTCGAACAGTAAAAAACCTGGCTCCTACCCTCTGCCATCTATTTACTTAATTGTTCAGTTGCAGTGTACATCTACAGTCATGCACAACTTAAGGATAGGGATGCATTTTCAGAAATGTAGGCAGTTTTGTCATTAGGCAGTTTTGTCATGTGAACATCATAGCGTATTTACACTAACCTAGAGGGTATAGGTCAGTTACGTGACGTGGCTTCTTGATGCAGTTAAGAGACCTGGTAAACATGAGATGTATAAGGCTGCTGCTGGTGTAACACAGCGTGCTGTTTTGCAGTAAACTTCTTGTTTTATAAGTAGAAGGCATACACTAAAATAATGATAGAAAGTATAGGAAAATAGATAAACCAGTAACATAGTCGTTCTTTGTTCTTATTAAGTATTATGTGCCATACTTTCATAGGACTGGCAGCACAGTAAGTTTGTTTACACCAGTATCATCATAAACACCAGGGGGATGTTGTGATGGCTGTGAAATCACTGGGCAATAGTAGTTTTCAGCTCCATTATAATTTTCTGGGACCACTATGGTATATGCAGTCTGTCATTGAAACCTTACATGGTACATAACTGCATGACAGTATTAGAATTGTTCACCAGTACCCGCATGGGAAACAGCTTTGTGAACAGGCATATAATTCTTATATGCAATTCCTTTTGTCTTTAGTCTTACAGATTGCTCTCTTCCCAGGTTACTTAGGCCAACCAGCACTGTTTCCATCATATTATTATTATTATTATTTTTCTTGCGGTACTAAGAGTTGAACCCAGGGCCTCACACTTGCATGCTCTGCAAGTGCTGGACCACTGAGCTGCACCCTTAGGCTGCACCCTCAGCCCATTTTTTTTTTTTTTCACTTTTTGAGACAAGGTCTCGCTAAGTTACTCAGACTGCCTCTGGTCTCGAACTTGCGATCCTCCTGCCTCTACCTCCTGAGCCGCTGGGATTACAGGCGTGCACCACCATGCCCGGCACATATTATTTTGTTTTTAATATTACTTTTCCCTCTATATTCCTTTCAGGAAATGGGGTGGGGACAGTATCATGACCTCTGAAATAAAATTTGTAATTACAAAGTAGGAGTTTCTACAGACAGCAAATGGAGAAAAAGACACCAAAATTGGTTTGTACTTAAAACCTATCTAAATTCCCATTAAGTCTGTCCTTTGGAACAGGTGGGAAGTACAGACTCAGTAGGATACATGGAGGCTTGTGGGAACCTCAGTGGTGGGAGGTAACTGAGCTGCCCTTTTCCGTGTTCTAAGGAAGGAAAGGGAAATTTAGGTAGCATTCCTCTTCATCCTATCAGCACCGACAATAGAAATGAATTAGCTTATTATATTAATAATCTTAAAAATATAGCAAGGAATTTCCACTTTTAAACATTTTTCTTTTCATCTAATGAATTTCTTATATGTTAGACTTACACTGTCCAATTTGGTTGCAACTAGCCACTTGTGATTATTTCAATTTAAGTGATATAAAGTTAACATTTCAGTTCATCACTCACACTGGCACATTTCACTGTATAGGACGGTGCAGATACAGAAATTTCTGTTGTTGCAAAAAGTTCGGGAGGATAGCACTGTGTTAGACAATGAGATCAAGAGACCATGTATTAAAAAGAGCACCCTAAAAATAGTCTTTCACCATCTTAGATGTGTAGTCTAAATAATATCAACAGTAAAAAAAAAATGATCCTTAACTGATGAATAATTTTAGTTCGCAATTTTCTTGGGAAGAGCTGCCAATATTTACCCCTTGTCTCTTTTACTTAATTTGGGTAGAAGAAGCAAGATTGGATCAAATTTTCAGCATATGATGATGTTTGCTGGTAAGTTCCAACTTTCCTTTCTTGCTGATCCCAGGAAAATATTCATGATGTATGTGCCAGCTTATATGGTTTGAAGCCGAAATGTTATGCTGGAAATGTCAGACTCCTTGAAACACTGAACCTGCATCTTGAAGTAGAAAATTCTTCTTGTAGTGTCCCATTCCCTTCTGTGGTAATTTTTTCATACTCTGATTCCAAATCTTTGGTTCAGATATAGGTCACACAATGTAAGGAAGTTAAAGATGAATGCATGTTCACACAGAAATCTCTTAAGTGAGTGTGTATAGCAGTTACATTCATAGTTGCCAAAGACCTAGAAACAACCTACTTGTCTGTCTTTTGACGGGGAAATAGAGAATAAAACTGGTAAATCAGTGTTGTGGAATATTACTCAACGCTAAAAAGAACAAACTAATGATCCACGCAACATGGATGAATCTCAGAGGCATTACACTGAGGGAAAGAAGCCAATCTCAAAGGTTATATACTGTTTGAGTTCATTTATATGATAGTCTCAAAAAGGAGTCATAGTGATGAAGAATAAATCAGGGGTTTGGTAGGGTGATGAAGAGGTTGGACTCAACGGACAAAGGAATTTGAGGAGGGAAGAAAGTGCTTTGTGTCTTGTAGCAGTGGTCATACCCAGCTATGCTTTGTCAAAACTCATGGAACTATACGTCAAAAAGTGGATCCTACTGTATGTATATTAAAAGTAAATTTTAGCCAGGTGCAGTGGCTCACACCTGTGATCTTAGCCACTTGGGAGGCTGAGAACAGGAGGATCATGAGTTCGAGGCCAGAGGCAGCCTGCATAACATAGCCAGACCCTGGCTCAAAAATAAAAATTAAACACTGGGCTGGAGCTGCACCCCTAGTGGTAAGAGCACTTGCAAAGCCTGGGGTTCATCCTCCAAGTACCACACACACACACACACACACACACACACACACACACACACACACATTAATTAATTAATTAATTAATTTAAAAGAATCATTAAATGGTAAATGCTGTATGATATACTAATTCTATTATTATTTGTATAAATTTAGATATGTTAATATTTATTTCATATTTGTTCAACTGTTCCTGAGAGGTTATGACATGCTTTATATCTCTGAATGTATGAAGCTTGCATTGGTGACAACTTACTGAAAATACACCTCTTCCATTCCTCGTAGGCCTTCGTGGTGCAATGGCATTTGCCTTGGCCATTCGAGATACTGCCACTTATGCCCGGCAAATGATGTTCAGCACCACGCTTCTGATTGTGTTTTTCACGGTGTGGGTTTTTGGTGGTGGCACCACTGCTATGCTGTCATGCTTGCATATACGGTAAGTCCGAACTCATTCTTATGTTCAATTTTAATTCAGCTTATTGTTTCTTTTAGTCATGAGAAGATTTTAAGCTTTGGTCAACCTGTTCTTTTTCTTTTTCTTTTCCTTTAAAACAAGTATATAATGCAATGCAGAAAAAAATGAAGCTATGCAAAAGAAAAATAAATGAAAATCATAGTTAACATTTTGAAAGTTATCTTCCCAACCTTTTGCTATGCACTATGTACCTTTTTAACAAAAAGGGGCAACACTAAAGGTGCTCTTGTAGTCTGGTTTTTAAATATATTATAGAGTGGACATTTACACTAGAATAGGTATTTTTCATCATTATTTGGGTGGCTGCATATATCTTGACCGATTTAGCCAAATCCCTATTGTTGGACTTTTGTATTTTTTCTAGGAATTTGCTGTTACCATTACCATTTGAGGATTTTGCTGTTACTATTCATAATGTGAACAGTCTCTTCTTTGTAGTATTGGGGGTTGAACCTGGGACCTCACTCATGCTTTTGTCAGTGCTCTACTACTGAGTTGCACCCCTAGCTCATGTTTTACTTTTTATTTTGAGACAGGGTCCCACTAAGTTATGCAAGCTGTCTCTGGCTTTGAATTCCTGATCCTCCTGCCTCCACCTCCTGAATCACTATGATTACAGGCATGAGCCACTGCCCCTGGCCATTGTGAGCATTCTTAAATGTATACACCACTGTGCACTTACTTGATTCTTTCATTAGGATGTGTTTCTAGAAGTGGAGTTGCCTAGTCAGAGGATATGTGTTGAAGGGTTTTCATCATATCACCAGTTTGGATCCATCTGCAGCATGCAAGAAAGTCCAATTTACCCCAGCTTGAATCAGTACTAGTTATTATGATGCTTTTTCAACATACAATGAGCACTGTTTCTAACCTAACAATCCAAGGCCAAGATTGTGAAGTCTTAGTTTTTGATGTGTACTACTTAATGTATTCAGTTTGAAAGCGCCCTTGCATCTCAAGTGTTCTCCATTTGTTTCCAGGGATACGGGAACTTACGTTGCTGAAGGCTTGGTAGATTGTAGTTCAGTGATTGGCTGAAACTTCACAGATATTAAGAGCTACCAAGCTTCCAGGATATGTAAGCTTCATTAGAGAAAATAGTATTTCACATCTTAGAGAATCTAACTTCCTTTTTTTCATTCATTCTCTCTTTTAACATTGTAAAGACCAGCTACCCTGAATTATCCTTTGAATGTTGGTTTTGCTTCTTAATCTCTCTTTACTGTTCAAATCCCTGTCTTATAATTTCTGTGCTATTGCTGTATGTGGTAGACAATACAGTGCAGCGTATGTTCTTATAACCCTAGTAATGTTTTTTTTTTTGGCACTAGGGGGCTGAATCCAGGGTCTCACACATACTTTGCAAGCACTCTTACCACTGAGCTTCACCCCCAAACTCTTTTTCATCTTGAGACAGGGTCTCACTAAATTACACAGGCTGCCTCTGGCCTTCAACATGTGATCCTACTGCCTCAGCCTCCCGAGTTGTTGGGATTATAAGCATGCACCACTATGCCTGGCTGGAATAATGTTCTCATAGCCATAATTATTACTTGAAGGATAACTTGGCATTTGTTGAGTACTTACTATGTGCTGGGCATTGTGCTGTGTGTTTAACACGGTCCATTACAATAACTGTTTTGCAAGTGAAGAAACAGAGACTTAGAAAGGTTAGTTGCTCAGGGATATACAAATAATTAAATGGTAGACATGAGCCTCTGGTCTTAAGATAAAACTACCCATGGTACCCCATCGAGAAATAGGGGTAGTAAATTTTGAAAGGACTAGGCTCCTTTCTTTTCTCAATAACTTGTAAATAAAGACTCTCCTAGGGGAATAAAATTAAATGGAAGATTATTTAAGAAAAGTAATTATCTTCAAAGGAGCCTCTGCATTTAAAAAGAATTAGTTATCTTCCCTCTCTGGTCTCCACACAAAGCCAAACAAAATCCCCATACTTTGCCTCCCTCTCAAAAGAAAAAAAAAAGCCCCCAAGTCCCACCTACTCACATAGAGTTTAATCTCTGTCAGTAGCTTTGAAAGCTCTTTGGCTGGCCTCATCTCATCTTGCCTGCCCTCTAACATAGTTGGACACTTAATTATATGCATTGCCTTACAGTCTTGGATTGCTTCCTGTTGTTTTCTTCTTTTATTGGAGTGCTTTGGCCTCTTGGTGAAGCTTCTCCTCCCCTGCCCCCCAGATTTGTGTTAGTACAGTTTTCAGGATCCTGATGAGTCCTGAAAGCTGAAGATTCATGCACCCTTAAACTGGGCTTTCCGTTCTTCTTCCTTCTTCCTAATTTTGTGATTTGCGGCAGATCTTTGTTCAAAGTCCCAGGTTCCTTATCCGCAGCACCTGTGTGATAGTACCTACCTCCTAGGGCTTTTATCAGGACTTGAGGAGCTAATATCTACAAAGCTCTTTGCATAATGTTTCAAATGGCCCTGTATGCACTCACCCTATAAATACTTTATTGAATACCAGCCCTATGTTGGGTACTGTTTTAGGCTCCAACTCAGTGGTTCTCAGCAAGAGATCCTTTTGCCCCCTCAGGGGACATGTGGCAATGTTTTGAGATATTTTTTGATTGTTACAACTGGGAAAGGAGGTTGCTAGTAGTATCTAGTAAGCAGAGGCTGGGGATGCTGTGAAATCTCCTACAGTGCACAGGACAGGCTCCCCTCCAAACCTGCCAATAATATTATCTGGGCCAAAACGTCAGTAATGCTGAGGTTAAGAAACCCTACTCTGAGGAAGGACAATAGTAATAAAAGACAGAAAAGGTCCCTATTCTCATGAAGTCTATAGTAGGGAAAGACAGATAGTAAGCTAGTAAACAAATGAATGAGCATGACAGTTTTGATGGTCTTCAATGTTGTACAGTCAAACATGCTACTGTGGGTAGTGACTGCTAGTGGGGGATATGTTATATTAAAAGGTCAGTGCAGGTCTCTCTGAGAGGTGACGTTCGAGCTCAGTGTACCTGAGTCCTAAGATATTGTCGGTTAAACAATGATCAGGAAGAAGAGCAGTTCAGGCAGAGGAAAAAGCAGTGCAAAGGCCCTGACACAGGAACAAACTTGGCCTGTTGGATACACAGAAGAAAAGCTTACATAGTGGGAGTACAGTGATCAAATGGCAGGTAGGAAATGAGGTGGGCAAGATCCTAGTGGGGCAAGGCTCTGCAGACTTTTCCTGTATAAAGCCAGGACGTAAAGATTATAGGCTTTGAAGGTCATGCCGTCTCTGTCTGAGCTATTCACCTCTAGTGTGAAAGCAGCCATGGACAATATATGAATCAATTGGTGTCACTGTGTTCCATTCAAACCTTATTTACAGAAATAGGAGGTTTACCAGATGTGACACATGCGCTATAGTTTGTAGGCCCCTGCTGTAGAATCTTTTAGGATATAGTGAGAAGTTTGGATTTTAAAATGCAATTGGAGGATTGTAAGTTCCAGGCTAGTCTGGGCTACATAGCAAGACCTTGTCTCAAAAAACCAAATAAACCTTGCATACATACATACACACAATTGGAAATCTTGAGGATATTAAAACAAAGAGTAACATGGTCTAACTTAACCAGTATGAAAGGATCCCCTTAGCTGTCTTGTAAGCAGTGGATCCTCAGTGAATTAGTTAGCCTACCATTCCTGTGTCTTTCCACATCATTTGTGATAGTCACATTTGGATCCTGGTCATTTATCCTGGGCTGGGGTTTAGCTCAGGTGATAGAGAGCTGTTCTGTATTCTTTGAGGACCTGGTTTCAATCCCTAGGACCACAAAAGCAAAAGGATGTGGCAATCCACTCTGAAAGCAATCCCAAAACAATCAGCCATTGAAAACCCTATGAGGGTCACTATGAGTTGGACCTGATGTGATAGCACCTAACAACAACAACAATCATTTATCACCAATGTTTTGCATTTCTCTGTCTCTTAGCCTTTGCTTGTACTGTTCCCTTTGCCTGGAATTTGCTTTCACTCTTAGTGACACAGCAAAGTGCCTTCTTTCCCTCTGTTCTTTTCCCTTGGAACCACTCTTGGCATCACGTTGGGTCTCTCCATCATAGCACTTCTCTCATTTAGCCTGGGCGCTATTAACTATCAGACACTTAAACATGTCTAATACATTTTCTCATTTAATCCTTGCAGCAACTCTGTATGGTGGATTGTTGTTGTTGTTGTTAGGTGCCATTGAGTCGGTGTCTGACTCACAGCGACCCTACATACAATAGGTGAAACAGTATTGTTGGTGCTTCTCTACTATTCATAGGGTTTTCAATGGCTGGTTGTTTTTTGGGAGTGGGTTGCCGGGTTCTTCTCCCAAGCCTATAGCACCTCGTATTTCTAGGCAGTTTCCCATCCAAGTACTAATCAGGCCAGATTCTGCTCACCTTCTGAGATCTGATGGGACCAGATGCCACAGTGGGACATCTGCAGGCATATGGTGGATAATCATCCCATTTTCCAGCCAATAGAATTACGTACGGCCCATAGGGCTGCCTAACCTGACTGAGGTCACACAGCAAGGCAGGAGCCAAGGGCAGACTTGAACCCGGTGTTCCCTGACAGCAAACTCCTAGGGGTCTTCCTCTGGTTGGGTCTGTTTCCCCCACTAGACTGTTAGCTCCTTAAGGGTTGTTGTTGTTGTTGTTGTTGTTAGGTGCCGTCCAGTCAGTATCCGACTCATAACGACCCTTGTAGGGTTTTCAATGGCTGACTGTTTCGGGATTGCCTTGGGAGTGGATTGCCAGGCCCTTCTCCCATTTTTGTGGTGCCGGAAATTGAACTCGGGACCTCAGAGACTGCAACGCAGCGCTCTACCAACTGAGCTAAATCCCAGCCCTGTTAAGGGTAGGGATCATGTTTAATTCATGTCTGCGCCCTGTCCCTATCACAGTGCCTGGCAAATAATAAGTGCTCTATAAATGTTTATTACATTGAATTGGCTTTGAGTAACGTACCATGTGAATGTTACAAATGTACTATCTTCAAGACCACTAGGTGTCACTTGACATGCATAAATGTGGTTAGACTCTAATGTGACTGAGAAGATGTTAAACAGTGTCTGACCATTTATAGCAAAGTAGAATTAGGAATCTGATTGTGGCTATCTGTTTTTAAATACTTGACCATGACTCCTTTGCCTTCCAGATATGGTCTTTCACTGTGTTCCTCCCTTGAGGAACTTTTCTTTGGGGGTGTTACTGCTACAGCTTCTCCTACTGCTGTGTTGTCTGTAGTAGGTAACTGAATTGGTAAACATTTGAATGCCTATTGTGTGTCAGGCACTGTGCTAGATTCCGGGAATACAGAGATGAATTGAGACATGGCTTTTACCCTCAAGGAATTCACAGTCTTTTGGAGGAGATGGATAGGTAAATAACTATACTGTGCCAACTATTATAATAAAGGACTCTAGGGAACGCTGCAGGAGCACAGAGGAGAAAATGGTTCTCCTTAGAGAGGGCTAGCACTGTTATTTTGGAACTTAACAAATGAGTAGGAAAGAAAGGGAAAGCCCATTTCAGCCAGAGGGAATGAATAGCATGAGCAAAGGCGTGGACAACCGAAGAGGACAAGGGTTTGGGCAGAGGAAGATGGCTGTGGCTAGTAGAGGCTCATAGAAGAGAATGATGGGGAATGAGGGTGGAAAGGTCGGTTGGAGTAGGGGTGGCTTCTAGTGTGAAGAGAGCCTTGAATGCCACACAAAGGACATTAGACTTGACCTTCTGGGCTGTAAGGTACAGTCAGAGGCTTTTGTGAGTTCTGTCGTTTAGACAGCTAACTGGGGGAGAGCCTGGTGACTGGAAAACATTCTGTAACAGATGGCTAGAGTCAGGCTGAGAGCCTGTGCCTGAGTAGCAGGGATGGCAAGGAGAGAAGGCTTGAGAGGCAGTGTAGAAGGAGAAAGAATAGAGTTTGCAAGTGCTTGCGTTCGGGGGCCAGAGAGGAGACGCAGAGAATTTCTTGAGGAAGCTGTTCCCTAAGATGCCAAAAGCAGGAATTTAATGCAGGTCCATAAAGGAATTATGAAGAACCAAGGCTCATGTCCACCCATTAGCATATGAAAGACCTGAAATTGGACCCTGTCTTAGGTCATCTAAACAGAACGCTGCCATGAGAGCTGCAAGGTACAAAACCATGCAGCTCCCTTTTAGAATTGCACTGTGCCAGCCTTGGTTTTGAACGTTTCCAGTCATTTTTACGCAGGAACTGGGGTGGTGTTACTCTCTCTGACTCTGCTTAGAGTAGACTCCTGTTCACAGAAGAAGTGCTATTTTATTGAAACTGGTAAGCGGGATTACAGGAATAGCATCATTCACCCTGCTTCTCTTAGAATCCAAGCTGTTGCTAAGGAAAGTGGCAGGAGCCAAAAATGTGCGTCAACAACCACAGAAGAAGCAAGAAAACATTCACCAGGCCATAGCTTGTGTATTGAGAATAGTTGCCCGACAATGTACATATGTGACTAGACCTTTTTTTGGCTTCAAGAACTCATTTGCTCTTTGTGTTTTTCCTTTAGGGTTGGTGTTGATTCAGACCAGGAACATTTGGTAAATATGTGTTTGTGTTGTCCCTGGCATTTTTGTCAAATGTGCAGCTGTTTGGAAAGAAAACCACCTCTCAGAGACTTCATACTGCTATTTAGATCCTGTCCTATTTTCCTCAGCTTTTAACTGACATCATTCCTGGCTTTTCTCACTGCTCCGTAGAGACAAAACCACATTTTCGACAGTGTATGGTTATCAAGGGTGACAGCTTTCCTATCTGTGCGCCATCCTGGGCTTTGGCCACAGAGGAGAGTAGTCTCTTAAGCACTCCTGTGTTTTCAAGTGACTGCTCTGGCATGGGGAGCCTTTTTCCACTTCAGTTTGCGCATGAACGCTTGTTGCTGATGTCAGCCCCACTCCAGCTGCTCTTCCTGTGTACCTTTCAAATCGGATGACCGGCAGCTGCCCTTGAGAACTGCCTAGAAACTTTTGAATCAACTGGTTGATCCCCTGCCTATTCAGGGGAATATGCTTTCTTACCCCATGTCAGCCTTGGCCACATTTCCTTGCTTCCTTCCTTCCATGTGTCAGTTTCTCAGCTGTTTCTATGGTCTCCAGACTTTTGGACTGAGCACAGTGTTATTAGCTGCCCTCTCTAGACTGACCACCCTTTTCTGGTATTTTCCATGCACTTTATAATGGTTTCTGAACACCGCTGAATGTATGACCCTACTAAATGTTAGATGAGAAATCACAGAAATTAGGGTTTTAAAGATGGGAAGTGGTTCTTTCTAAACATAATTCTTGTTCTTGTATGAAACAAGCCTTGGTATGTTGTCTTTAGGGTCTTTTTTTTCTTTTTCCCATACTGGGAGGTTAAACCCCAGGCCCTTGTGCATGTTGGGCATGCATTTTACCACTGAGCTGCACCCCTGGCCTCTTTCCTATTTTTTATTTTGCAGTTCTTAGGGGTTGAACCCAGGGCCTTGCAATACTTTGCAAGTGCTCTACCACTGAGCTGCACCCTCCCAGCTCATTCTTAGAATATTTTTTATCTTGAGATAGGGTTTTGCTAAGTTATGCAGGCTGCCTCTGGCCTTGCACCTGTGATCCTTCTGTCTCTGCCTTCTGAGTTGCTAGGATAACAGGCATGAACCACCCGGCCTGGCTTTATTTGTGTCAGGGTCTTGCTGAGTTGTGCAAGCTGCCTCTGGCCTTGAACTCATGATCCTCCCTCAGCCTCTTGAGTTGCTGGGGTTATAGGCATGCACCACTGCACCTGGCTCAATGTATAGTTTAAAAGAAAACATCAGATTCATTTCCTAAGTGCTAATTTTGTTAGCTGTTGAATGATGAAAGTGTATAGTCAGAACCTTAAATAGAATCCTCTGGGCTTGAAATGTATGGAAAAACCAGGCTAGATAAATTTCTATCATGCCAAATTGCTAAGGTAGTGTCCAAGGCATAAGAGCCCCTCACTGCGTCCATGCCTGTGTTAAAATAAGAAGTTGTCATACAGCTCACCAGACAAATGCTCAATCATATTTGCATATTTCTCCACCAGCTGTGTGCATATTTCTCCACCAGCTGTGTCACCTCTGTAACCACAGAGGAAGAATAGAACGACAGGGAGACAGCCATGTAGACTTCATACCATCAGCTATGACATACACTGTATATCATACAGGAAAAAATAGCATTTCTCTCGCCTTCAAAACCCTGTGGATGTCTTGGTTATATTGTTTACTCAATAATTTCCAAGTCCACTAGGTAGCACAAAAGAACATCATAGTAAGCATGGAGCTTATGGGGGTTGGGTGTGCAAGATTTAATGTGGTGAAGGGATGATGAGAGCCCCACATTAAGTGCTCTTTAAGAAGTGAAGGCAAAGATTTAAATATAGATAAAAATAAAATACCATGAATTAGAGGTGTAGCTCAGTAGTTGAACACATGCTTAGCATATGCAAGGCCCTGGGTCTATCTAATCCCCAGTACCAAAAATAAAAAATAATAATAAAAATAAAATAGGAAGTAGAAGCATGCAAACCTGCACTTCAACTATGTGTAAGGAAATACGGAAAGGCCCACACAGTGTCTACAGACATTTTTATATATTTTTGTGTATGTATTGATATATATTGAGGGGAAAAGTACATTATTATTTTGAGGATTAGATTGGAAAGGAAGGAGCCAAAACCCAGAATGTCAGCTCTGCTTTTAGAAAAGTTCATTAACACATATGAATTACCAAAATTAAGCCCCAAGAACACAAACAATTTAAACAGACCAAAATATTCACCGAAATAGAGGCAGTAATAAAAAGTCTCTCATCAAAGAAAAGCCCAGGTCCTTACAGGTTCACAGAAGAATTCTATGAAACCTTCAAAGAAGAATTAATACCTATTCTCAAACTATTTCATAAAGTAGAAAAGGAAGGGGCACTTCCAAACCCATTCTACAAAGCCAGTATCATCCTGATGGCAAAACTGGGCAAGAACACTTCAAAGAAAAAGAACTATAGACCAACTTCCCTGATGAACATTGTCACAAAAATCCTCAATAGAATTCTGGCAAAACAAATTCAGCAACATATAAAAGAGATCATACACAACAATCAAGTGGGCTTCATTCCACAGAGGCAGGGCTGGTTCAACATACAAAAATCAACATATGTAATTTAGCAAATCAAGAGACTTGCAGACAGAAATCACATGATTATCACAGTTGATACTGAGAAGGCCTTTGACTAAGTGCAACATCCTTTCATGATAAAAGATCTGGAGAAGAAGGGCATAACAAGAAAATAACTCTATATCATAAAAGCCATCTGCGAGAAACCTACAGTCAATATATTAAATGTGGAAAAATGGAAACCATTTCCTTTAAGATCAGGAATGAGACAAAGATGTCCACTCTCTCCTCTCTTATTCAATATTGTGATCAAAGTCTTAGTCAGAGCAATCAGGCAAGAGAAAGAAATCAAAAGGGTACAGATAGGCAAAGAAGAGATCAGATTATCCTTCTTCACAGATGACATGATCCTTTACCTAAAAGACCCCAAATATTCCTCTAGAAAACTCTTAGAGCTAATTAAATCCTTCAGCAAAGTAGCAGGATACAAAAATAACAGTCAAAAATCAGCAGCCTTCCTTTATACCAAGAGTGAAGAGGAAGAGAAGGAAATTAAGGCAATAATCCCCTTCACAATAGTCCACTAAAAAGTTAAATATTTAGGAATCAACCTAACCAAAGACCCTGAAGATCTCTACAAGGAAAACTTCAAAACATTAAAGAAAGAAATTGCAGAGGATAGTAGAAGGTGGAAGGACTTCCCCTGCTCATGGATTGGGAGAACCAATATTGTAAAAATGGCTATATTACCAAAAGCAATGTACAGATTTAATGCAATACCCATTAGAACCCCAATGATAGACTTTGCAGAAATACAAAAATAAAAAAATTCATTTGGAAACACAAAAGACTACTTATAAAGCCAAAACAATCTTAAACTGCAAAACCAGCACATGTGGGGTCACAATACCTGACTTTATACTACACTACAGGGCTATAGGAGCCTGCAGCTGTAGCCCTGTGGCATCTGATCCCATCAGATCTCAGAAGCTAAGCAGGGTCAGCCCTGGCTAGGGCTTGGATGGGAGACCGCCTGGGAACACCAGGTGCTGCAGGCTTGGGAGAAGGACCTGGAAACCTACTCCCAAAAATCAATCTGCCATTGAAAACCCTGTGAACAGCAGAGAAGCACTAACAATAGTGTTTTGCCTGTTGTATGTAGGGTAGCTATGAGTTGGATACTGGCTCAATGGTACCTAATAACAACAACAGGGCTATAGTAGCAAAAACAGCTTGGTACCAGCACAAAAATAGGCTTGAAGACCAATGGAACAGAATTGAAGACCCAGAGATACACCCACACCACTACAGCCACCTGATTTTTAACAAAGGTGTTAAGGACATTCAATGGAGAAAAGATAGCCTCTTCAACAAATGGTGCTGGGAAATTTGGATATCCATTTTCAGAAAATTGAAAATAGACCTCTGTCTCTCAATTTGCATGAGAGTCATTTCAAAATGGATAAGAGACCTCAATATAGAACCAGAAACTTTAAAACTACTAGAAGAAAGATAGAAAACACACTCTAACACATAGGCACAGAAATTATTTCCTTAATAATACTCCAGTTGCCCAGGAAACAGCACCAAGAATTGACAAATGGGATTACACGAAATTTAAAAGCTTCTGTACAGCAAAGGAAACAACACAGTTAAAGAAGAGCCCACTAAATGGGAGAAAATCTTTGCATCCTACACATGTGACAGAGGACTAATTAGATTCTAGAATATGCAAAGAGCTTAAGAAAGCAAATCCCAAGGCAACATATAACCCAATACACAAGTAGACAAAGGAAATGAACAGACAGTTCCCAAATGAAGAAGTTTGTAGGACCAAGAAACAAATGAAAAAATGCTCAATATTCCTAGCCATTGTTGTTGTTGTTAGGTGCCGTCGAGTTGGTGTCCAACTCATAGCGACCCTCATAGGGTTTTCAATGGCTGACTGTTTCGGGATTGCCTTGGGAGTAGATTGCCAGGTCCTTCTCCCATTTTTGCGGTGCTGAGAATTGAACTCGGGACCTCAGAGACTGCAGCGCAGTACTCTAACAACTGAGCTAAATCACAGCCCTATTCCTAGCCATTAGGGAAATTCAAATCAGAACAACACTGAGATTCCATCTAACTCCAGTAAGAATGGTCAAGATCAGCAAAACAACTAATAAATGCTGGCAAGGATGCAGAGAAAAAGGAACCCTTTTACACTGCTAGTGGGAGTGTAAAGTAGTTCAACCACTTTGGAAATCAATATGGAGATACCTTAGAAAACTAAAACTAGAACTGCCATACGATCCAGCTATACCACTTCTGGGAATATACCCAAAGGGAGACAAGTCACCATACCACAGAGACACCTGCATTTCCATATTTAATGCAGCTCTCTTCACAATCACAAAGATATGTGACCAACCAAAATGTCTGTCAAGAGAATGGATAAAAAATTGTGGAACATATACACAGTGGAATATTACTTAGCAATAAAAAAAGAATGAAATAATGTCATTTGCACTGAAATGGATGGAACTGGAGAATATCATCTTAAGTAAATGAACACAGGCTCAAAAAGAGAAATACCATATGTTCTTACTCATATGTGGGAGCTGAATCTTAAAGGAAGAAAAAATGCACTATACATATGTAGATATATAAAAATCAACAGTCAAACTTACCTAAGAAGAGAAAATATTAGTAGAAAGGAGAAGAGAGGGGAAGCAAACACTGTAGAAAGTGTGAAGGGGAGGGGAAATATAAAGGGATAAAGGGGGAGAAGATAATTTCAGTGTAAATAATGCAACTTTATGAATACATGGGGAAAATAGGAGACTATATCCCATGATTGCATACAAGTTTTACTACACATTAATCAAAAAGTTCCATAAACTTTGTAAGTTGATGAAAGTATAATGAAGAGTGATGTAACAGTTGCACAATGAAAATAGCAAGTGCCATATTACTCTGTATCTCACCAATATTTATCAGTAAAGGAGAATAAAAGAAAATCATGGAATCAAAGATCATTAGTGCTGGAAAGGGCCTTAAAGGGTCTCTAGTGCTCACGTTTTGTGAAGAAATTCATGCCCAGAGAGGAAAGGAGGTTTTCCCATCCTACTTAATGAGTGAGCTGGGCCTGGAAGCAGGTAGCCTAACTGCCCAACTACTGACCACATTGCATTATAAATGAGGAAACAGTTTATATCTTGGAAGCTATTTAGAAGATGCTTGCTTGCTGTGTTAGTTTCCCTCCTACCCAGTCTTACTATGAAATTTCCCTACTTGTTTTCATTTTTCTAGTCTGCTAAGAACATACTAGCAACTTTGAAAACACCACTTGAGACCCACAACAGCTTCCAAAGATAAGGATGTTGATGTGCTGTTTTCTTCTTCAGGTCCTATTGCATTGGGGTTCTAAGTCTTCCTGACTTAAGAGTGAATTATCCCATATTGACTTTTAAATGATGATAGAATCATAAGTTAGCAAGCTGCCTGAGTAATAGAGATGTTCAGAAAAATATTTCAACTTCTTACTATAAAGCTACAATACACAAGCCATTAAATGTCTAATGTTACCTGTGTTGGGGAGTATCTTTTATGAAGATTCTATTTCTGATTCTACAAAGGAATGACTGTAAATAAATGTTTGTATCTTTGAGTATGTTATTGATTTGTGTATCATCTGTCTTCAGGGTATTCCTGAAAGTGAAAGGAGAACTACGAAAGCAGAGAGTGCATGGCTCTTTCGGATATGGTACAACTTCGATCATAAGTATCCTTAATTGTGAAAAAAAAATGGTAGGATGCACATGGATAATTACAGTTTAATGGAACAGCTGGTGTGTGTGGTCGTGTGTTTGGTACTGGGGATGACCCCAGGGCCTTGTGCATGCTAAGTACATGTTTTACCACTGAGCTGAACAGTTGTTTTGATCATTGCCTTCCTGAAGCAGAACATAAAACCTACCTTTAGTCTTCCTTCTCTATCAGGGCAGTGGAGGAGGAAATTCGCACAAATGAACTCCTCTGCAACTCAGAAAACCAGTAGGGACTGGCTAATGCAGAAGCTAGCTGTGTGGAGGGAATCAGGAGGCTGAATAACATACTTTTTGATATATGGGTTTATTTATTGAGCAAACTTTAGTATTTGTTGTGCTTGAGCTAATTTAGTGAATGCTGTAAAAGGTATTTGTTGGTTCCTGTGGATGTACTTGCTAGGGTAGAAGAAGACCGCTACCTTCGGGGAAGGCATGAGAATGAAATAAAATGGCAGTACTATTGGATTACTGCAGGGTTCAGAGATATCTCTTTTCTTCCCTGGCCTTTCCAAAACCCAGGACACTTTCCTCCTCATTCAAAATGCCACAAATCGCTGATATGTTCACTGATGATCAAATTTCCTTCCTATCCTATTATAAGTATTTTACATAACCATGCTTTGAGTCCTAATAACAACATACTTTGAGTAGTGTTGATATTCTATAACCTGTTCAAATTCTGGCTTTACAAAATTTTTATCACTATTAAAATTAATTTCTTATTGAAAATTGAACGAGGCAAAGGAGCCATGGAATTCTTTCTGGCTAAGATTTATCAGCAAATGAATCAAAACCTAGTTTAGGTACCATTTAAACTTAATTTAGGTACCAAATTTTGGGCAGCCATGTAAAAATTATTTTTCTTGCTTCCAACTTTGTGATTAAAGCCTTGTATGTTTAAGAAAAATACCCTTCTTACTACATCCTGTTTACTGGATTTTTGCATTTACTTTTTGCTGTTGCACCAAAATTAAATTATTATATGGGAACAAAAATGCATGCATATCTGCAGTGTAAAGACTGCCATTAGGGAGAGAGAGCCGGGGTCTTTAAAATTGTTTAAAGATTATATCATCACATTTGGCTCCATTATTGGCATTTTGGATATATGTCATTCCCATAAGTCTCGGGGATTCTTCATCCCTCTGATTTAACTTTTAAAAATATTTTCTGCATAAAATATTTTGTACATATTCTGCATAATACACAAACCAATTAAAATATCCTAATGTACAAAAAGGTAGAATAATAGCTTATTTTTATGTATAATCTTATAGAAGTAAACACCCAAGACTTGTTTGATTCAGTACTACCCTATTCAGTACTATTCCACTAAGATCTGGCCATTTTAATCCCTAGTGCCCTGGTAGAATTAATTATTCATTATCTTAGGTTTCATTTCCTTTGTGTAGCCAGATTATTGTAATTGAGATATAATTTGAATGTATTGAAGTACACAGATCTTAAGTGTATAGTTTAATGAATTTTGACCTATGTCTACGCCCGTCCCTACCATCTGTATAAAGATATAAAGCTATTTCTGAGCCGGGCACAGTGCTACATGCCTATAATCCCAACAGCTCCGGAGGCAGAGGATTGCAAGTTCGAGACCAGAGGCAGTCTGAGTAATTTTGCGAGACCTTGCCTCAAAAACTAAAAA
>VMDO01020021.1:0-38441 GCA_007922755.1 Pedetes capensis | reverse complement strand
AAGATCTTGTTAGGTATCCCCACTATGTTTTGTCACCATTTGGGAGAAGCTATGGGAAGCCTGACTTTGCTCACAACATGGAAATAGGTTTCAGAGCACAGAAGCTACACTCTGGTGGATTAAGGTCTCAGTAGTTGGAGGTCGACAAAAGAGATTCTGTAGAACAGAGTTTAGAGGGAAGTTGCTCTAGTGGTTCAATAGGCTGTACACATTTTTCTCCCTGCCCACTTTATAATGACTTTGCTATTTGCCTGTTGGACTCTGAACAACAAGAGCCCAAAGTGCACTAGTAACAGTGGTTAACTTGTCATTCACTAGAACACTTATTCTCCAGCTATAGAGTGTTTTTTTCTTTTCTTATTTTTTCTTTTCTTAGAACCAAGACCTCCATTTAAGTAGAAGCCACAACTGTAGAGAGAGGAAATAACAAACTTTCTTTCAGAGTAACGGTAAATGATGTATCATTCAGAATGGTAGTAAATGAGACCTCTCCTGTTTCTGTCCCTTGGTTTCTGTATCGAAGTATCCTTCCTTTTTGGGATCAGACCACTACAGATGCCTCTGATTTAATAACTACACTGTATTCTCAAGGATGCCACCTCAAGCCTTTGTCTTATTTGGAATTACACCTATGTCTTTAGAAGACCATTCCAATATTTTATGAGGCTGGTTTCTTTGGTAGTGCAATAAGTGATATCACCAGTGGATCCCATGGCTATGGCCTACCTTTAGCCTCTTTCACTCTGAAATTGTTCCCTTAGTACTATATTGCGTGGGAATATATGTCTGTATAGATTAGGCATTAATAAACTCTTAGATAGCAATGATGATAATTGAGATTATACAGGCAGGAAAAGTAAGTCCATTCCTGAAAAATGATATCTTTCTGTGTGAGGATGAGTTGCTTGCCTTTCTAGTATGGAAAACACCTCACATGGTCAATTCTACCAAGTTATCAGTTGGTCTCCTTGAGGCATAGTGCTTTATTGGAGGCTTAGAGGTTTTCTTTATTATTAACTCTCCAAATCAGCTACAGATACTGTATTTCTGTGCTTATACATTTTCTATAAATGTCAAAACTAGGTCAAGTCAACTGGCAGAGTTGTTCAGTGTGCACACGATGGTGGATGCTTTCCTATGGCCAATAGTAAGTAATATCAAAAAAAAAAATCTCTGGTATTTGCAATTTTTGCCTTCTAAACTATTGAAAAGAAGGCAAGGCCATTGACAACTGCCGAAGAATCTATGTATGTTCTTATCTTTTTGTGTGTGTGTGTGGTACTGGGGGTTGAACCCAGGGCCTCGCACTTGCATGCTCTGCAAGTGCTGGAACACTGAGCTGCACTGTCAGCCCATTTTTTTACTTTTTTTTTTTTTTGAGACAGGGTCTTGCTAAGTTATGCAGACTGCCTCTGGTCTTGAACTTGTGATCCTTCTGCCTCCACCTCCCAAGCCACTGGGATCACAGGCATGTGCCACCTGGCCCTGCATATGTTCTTACTTTGACCCATGCATTACCCAAGTTTCATTAGAGAAACTAAACCAAAACTATATGTATAGATAAACAGAAAGAAATTCACTATGAAGGACTCACGTGCATACTTATAGAAGCTAAGGAGTCCCATAATCTTTTGTCCACAAGCTAGAGAACCAGGGAAGCAAGTAATATAATTCCAATTAAAATCTGAAGGTCTGAGGACAAAGGAGTCAGTGGTGCAAGTTTCAGTCCTAATTTGAAGCCCCAAGAACAAGAAACAGTTACATCCAAGGGCAGGATAAAATAATATCCCAGCTCAAGCCCAGAACAAATTCACTCTTACTCCATATTTCTACTCAGTTATGGCCCTCAACAAATTAGAGAATGTTCACCCACATTAGAGAGGATCATATTTACTCAGGCTATGATTCAAATGTTCGTCTTTTCCAGAAACACCCTCCTAGACACACCAGAAATAATTTTTGCCATCTGAACATCCCCTACCCAATCAAGTTGACATAAAATTAACCATCACAAGCCACTTCCCTTTTTACATAAAATGTGGAAGTTGGTGCACTGATTACAGCATCATTCATTGGGAGGATTCTTTCCTCATCACTGTCTTCTTCCAAGGTCACTCTGAAATGTAAATATATTGCAGCCAACATCCAATTTTCATTTGTACCCAGGAACTAAGCTAATCCATCCATATACCAAGTTGAGGGTTTTCTCTCCTTTTTCTGTGATCATATAGAATCCCCCATAGAGCTATAGGTGTAAGTCAAATAAAGAGCACAGTAACTGGGTAACAGAGGAATATTCATGTCCTTTGCTCCTACTTGAGCTCACCCCTAGATGTACTATTTCCATCATATAATGCACTGATGTTAGTTTTATGCAACACTATGACTTAGTGGGTCCAAGAGAACCCAAATCAGAATTGACAGTTATAGTTGCATGGTCATTTTGCTTACATCTCCATCAGGAGCCTGGAAAGATAAGACTTCTTTCTCAAAGGGCATATAATTATTTCCTTTGGATAGCACTGTCTTGCTCCAAATTCTAGAAACTGCATAGTGATTCTCCCACAAGGGCTTTTCTCAATTCCCACATTGTGTCTTTTCCCACTAGGAACACTTCTAATACCATACTACTTGTATAATTTCTTACGTTAAATAGCAGAGTGGTTTGTCCCTTCATCTAGAATTACTGCTGTATCCTTTTCTGCTCAAGGTCCAATACAGGAGAATAGATTTCAATGTCACTTCCTATATGGGTCTCCAGAACCCATCAAGGCACTCTGGGCACTAAACAAGGCTTATTTCTTTACAGCAATGGATACAAGTTATAGCAATTTTCTTTTATTTTAGGGAGACTAAGTATACTCTTGACCACTGAACTACTATGAATTTCACTCATATGGCCATCCCCTGAATTTTCCTAGGATTATTTCTCATCCTTTGGAGTGTATGTGTCTTATCAGTGCTTCTAGCTGGTTAATCACCTCTTGTTCATTCTATCTACTCAGGCTGATATTACCAGTGTAATGGATTAGTATACATTTTGGAGATATATCCATGCAGTTCAGAACTCTTTGGACCATCTTTGACAGATGGCTAGAGAGTTAACATAGCCCTGAGGCAAAACTCTGAGAGAATATTGCTTTTGGTTTCACATGAATACAAACTGTTTTGAATCCTTTTCTAATTGGAAAGGAAAATAGCATATATATCAAATTGGTGTTGGTATAGTGTGAACCCAAGATATTATTAATCTTCTCAAGAAATAATACCACATATGACCTAGAAATGCTGGAAGTGTGCATTATTTGGTTATATTAATGTTAATATATAACTATCCTCCAGAGTCTATCAGATTCCATCTGTGAAAGATAAGTTTGTTTTGTCTACAACTGAGTAAGCAGCAGCAGTAATATTAGTTGAGGCCACTAACCAGAACCTAAATTTCCATTTGAATTTCACCATTCATCTTTATGTTGTGCACTTCCAGTTTTAAAATGCAAATATAAGAGCATTTGACTTATCTGCAGGATCATTGAATTACACAATTTGTATTTTCAGGTTTGTGCATGCATATGAAAGAAGGCAATAGATTGTAAGAATTATGAAATACTGAATAAATAAATCATACCTTGTGTGACTGCTGTGTATTAACCAATTTCTTCTGCTGAAAATGATCTAATGGAAAGGAAGGGAAAGACATGGCAACTCAGAGTTCCTTTTCCTTTCAGTCCTTCCTTATGTGTCAGTAAATTGAAAGAAGAGAATATTGGTAAGGATGTATGTTATGAAGAAGTGAAATACAAAAATCTTGAGGAAATAAAAACAGAAACAAAATAATGGTCTTGGGTTAATTAGTCAAGGTCCAAAGACATTGCTGAAAGTTCTCATGCATCTTCAAATCTGGGAGGGTCTCTGAATTAGTAATTTGGGATCACTGCAACCATCTTATAGCCTACTTCTGAACTAAGACTAACTTGAATTTCCCTTGAGAGCTTCAAGGTCAGTTTTAGTAGCAATTATACTTTTGGAGGGTTGAGATTTAGCTCAGTTGGTAGGGTGCTTGTTTTGCTTACTCTGAGGCTCTGGGTTCTACCCTCAGCACCACAAAAATGGGAGAAGGACCTAGCAGCCAACTCAAAGCAAAAGACCTCTTTAAAGTACAGAAAAGTAAAGATGTCACATTGAAGATGAGGATGAGCCTGACTCATGCCATTTTCAGTCACATCATATGTTTTTTAAAGTTGTACATTAAATAAGGGAGAAAGGAGAAGAATTGATTTTGAATTATGTTGCTGGAGACAGATATTGACTATAACATAGATTGCCAAAATAATTAATAGATCCATTCTAGAAGTAGTACAGAGTGTTCCTCGGAAACAAGGATAGCTAGATCATTTTTAATATACTTTGAACCTATTGTCAGGAGGGACCAATCCCTAGAAAAGGACATCATGTTTGGGAGAATGGCAGGTATAAAAAGAAAAAAGGATGGCCCTCAACTAGATGGATTGACACAGAATCTGTGATAATGGGCTAAACATAAATATGTGCCAGGTGCAGTATTGGGGAGTGTTTCATTCTGTTGTACATAGGGTCATTATGACTTGGACACAAATAGACGGTACCTAAAACAACAACATCATACTTTTGGAAGATATTCCTACTTAGTATCTAGGGAAGGTTATATTTGGGAATAAAAGAAAATATAAATTCTCTTCACTAATTAATGTTTCCCCTCACATGTCAGTCAGCTTGTCATGCTTTGGGGGCAGAAGATATGCCACCATTATTTCAGATACCAGCAGGGCTCTCATGGTGGAAAGGTTTCAGCTGAATTTCCAGACTAAGACAGACTAGGGAGAAAGATCTGGCAATCCACTCTCAGAACAATTGTCCATTGAAAACTCTATGAATAGCAGAGTTGATGTTGTTGTTATGTGCCATCAGAGAGGCACTGTCAAATATAGTGCTGGAAAATAAGCCCTCCAGGCTAGAAAGCATTCAAGAAATGACTAGGGAAGAGTTGCTTCCTCAAAGTAGAATCAACTTTAATGATGAGAATGGAGTAATCCCTTGGAGCCTCCTTTTGCTGATGCAGCATGACTGAAAATGAAAAGAAACATAATGGCTGCAGCAGCAATGGTCTCAAACATATACTGACTGTATGCATGGCACAATGTTGGTCAGTATTTTGTTCTATTGTATTGTATGCATGGCTACTATCAGTTCAATCTGAACTGACAGCACATAATAATAACAACAACAACAATTAAATTTCCATTTTTAACAAAGTCTGTGCTCCATCAACCATAAGGTTTTGTGCTAAAGAGCTCAAGAAAGCAATTCCCAAGTCAACAAATAATCCAATACACAAGTGGGCAAAGGAACTGAACAGAAAGTTCTTAAATGAAGTTTATAAGACCATGAAGGACATGAAAAAATGCTCAATCCCTAGCTATTAGGGAAATGCAAATCAAAACAATTCTGAGATTCTATCTATCTCCAGTAAGAGTGGTCAATCAACAAAACGAATAATAAGAAATGCTGGTGAGGTTACATGGAAAAAGGAACACTCTTACACTGTTGATGGAACTGTAAATTGGTCCAACCACTTTGGAAATCAATATGGAGATACCTCAGAAAACTAAAACTAGAACTGTCATATGACCCTGCTATACCACTGCTGTGAATAAAGCCCAAAGGGAAATAAGTCTTCATACCATAGAGACACCTGCATCTCCAATTCAATGCAGCACTTTTCACAATAGCTAGGATATGGAACCAACTAAGGTGCTCAGCAACAGAAGAATGGATAAAAAGAAAAACCTATGGTATGTATACACAAAGGAATACTACAGGGCAATAAAAATGAAACAATGTCATTTGTAGCAAAATGGATGGAACTGGAGAACATCATCTTCAGTGAATGAACACAGGCTCAAAAAGAGAAATACCCTATGTTCTTATTCATATATGGGTGCTGAATCATACTTAACGGAAGAAAAAACCTTATACAGAAACTGATATGTTAAAAATGCACAATTAAACTTAGTGTAGAAGGAACAATACAAAGAGAAGAAAGGAAAGAGGAAACTAGCAGAGGGAAGCAAAGATTGGGGAAGATAGGATAGGGAGGAGGGTCAATGTGGAGGGATGAATGGGGAGAGGATGATCTCAATGTAAACAGTGCAACTTCATGAGTATATTGGAAAACTAGGGGAATATAACCCAAATAAGCATTGAGTTTTACTACATATTAACCATAAGGCTCCAAAATCTTTGTGGGTTGATGAAATTGTTGCCAGAAGTGATATAAAGGATGCATAATGGAAAAAGCCAATGCTGTATTACTCTGTATTCCATCATCATTTTCTAATACAGGAAAAAAAATGTGCTAGTGCCATAGAGGAACCAAATTGTGAATTTTACTTAATTTCAACTTTTAAATTAAAATTTAAAATTTAAATGGAAAATTTAACCATTAATTTAAATGTTAAATTACTTAATTTCAATTCATTGAATTTTTTATTAATTGAAATTGAACACTCAATTCAGTTACTGAACAACTTTTAGGTATATCTGGAATAATCTAATGATGTGAGTATTTTTATAACTAAATTTAATGAAACCTAAATGTAGATCGGGCTGGGATTTAGCTCAGTTGGTAGAGTGCCGCTCTGCAGTCTCTGAGGTCCTGAGTTCAATTCCCAGCACCACAAAAATGGGAGAAGGATGTGGCAACCCACTCCCAAGGCAATCCCGAAACAATCTGCCATTGAAAACCCAATAAGGTCACTATGAGTTGGATACGACTCGACGGCACCTAACAACAACAACAACATCAAATGTAGATCAGAGAATTGATACTTTTGGATTATGATGCTGGAGACAAATATGGAATATACCATGGACTACCAAAAGAACCAACAGATTTGTCCTAGAAAAAGTACAACCAGAGTGCTCCTTGGAAGTAAGAATGGCTCGACTGCATCTGACATATTTTGGACATGTTGTCAGGAGGGACCAATCCTTGGAGAAGGACATCATGTTTGGAAGAATGGTGGGTCAACAAAAAAGAGGAAGACTCTCAAACAGAAGAACTGACACAGTGGCTGAAAAAAATGGGCTTATCCGAAAAAAAATCATGTGTCCAGCACAGAGTTGGGGAGTGTTTTGCTCTGTTGTACTTAGGGTCACTGTGAGTCACACTCAACTTGACAGCACCCAACAACAAATACAGATTAAATATTTCTGATAGTTTAATATTTGGATTGGACACTAAAATTGTCACATGATTCAAAGAGTTGGCATACAAAACTGCAAAATGCCTTATTAATAGTTTACAGTTGAAATAATATTTTGGCCTTAATGAAGTATATGATTAAAATTAAAAAACAAGACTTTGTGCTTGAGGTATAAAGCCTACTAAGTGCAGCCCTGCTCTACTCAGCAGAGGGAAAGATTTCCTTCATACCTATATTAAGGCTCTTAGAAACTAGTATTTGTTAGATAGGCTTGAAACTGGAAAGGAAAAGAATCCTGAATGTGTCCTTGCTTGGTTCTCTTCTGTAGTTTAATACTGAAAACCCATGGAAGTGCCATCCACTGGGCAGAGTATTATGTCCCAAATATTTCAGCTTTGTTTAAAATAATTATAAGATACTCTTTTGATTTGCTTTTGACCTGTGGCTCTTTGTGTCTAGTTTCCATTTAGCTTCTGAACTCTGATTTCACTCACAGTGATTTCTGCATTTGATTTCCCTTCTTTCGGGTATTTTATGTGGACTTTGCTCAGATTCATTATTCTAGCCTTTTCTAGCCCCATCCATGTTTTGTTTATCAGCAACTGCCACAAATATTTATTTCAAGCATCCATTTTCTGACAAATATTTTGCATTCCTGCTAATATCGGATTACACAAACTCACAAATAAAGCCAGAAATATTATTTATTATCACTCACCTCTTTCTTACAAAATGCTTTCCACATGTAGCTTCTTCTTTTTTGGTATACAGCATATTTACCTTGTTGTTGTTATCATGTTTGACTCATAGAGACCTCATAGGGTTTTCAATGGCTCATTGTTTCAGATTTGCCTCTGGAGTGGATTGCCATGTCCTTCTGCCATTTTTGCAGTGATAGGAATTGAACTTGGGACCTCAGGGAATGTAGTGAAGCACTCTACCAACTGAGCTAATTCCCAGTCCCCAGGATATTTACTATCTATTTTATTTCTATTTACTCTCCTTAGAATGTTCTGTTAGCATTTAGTAACATTTAGGATAGCTGGTTTGTTCAAAACAGAACATCAAGGTCTTCTAGCTGGAGAAATATTCCTTGTTATCTTTTTGAAAGAAATATTCTATAAATATTTTCCACTTCATCATTATTTTCTACTGAGTACTTCTTTTACTCTGTAATAAACTGTTAAAAAAATAAGCCAAGAAGAGAGGGGAAGATGGCAGATGAAAGCACTCTCTGTGAGACATGATGAGTCTGGAGAGTTAATATAGCAAAATATAGACTATCATGAACAGAGAAAAACAGAAGGAAAAAAATATGAGTACATGGTACTTGAGAAAGTAGACTCAGCTACAGTAAACAGACCTGGACAGAGAGCCAGAACGAACAGTATTCACCTCAGAAACATGGTGCCAAGCATCCCAGCAGGGAAAGAGAATCTTCACTCAAAAGATAATCCAGTATCTCCTGTATTGTGAAACAGACTGTCAATAAACATGAACTAATCACAGAAGAAGGGCTCCAGGGAACATTGCACCACAGCACCAGGGTGGAATGACACCCATGTGATTGCTGACAATGAGATAACCAGAGCCACTTTCATTTTTGCTTCCCCTGTAAAGGCTGCACTCCATTTAAGGAGACAGTATCTAGTCCTGCCCTAGAGCCAGCCTAGTTCTCAAAATAACAAATGAACACTTTGGCATGCAGCAGACCTGGCCAGGGGAGTCAGTCATAGCCGGGTACCCCCAGATATGTGGATTTCTCAGGCATGACCCAGACACAGTCTGGGCTTTGTGCACCTTGGCTGGAGCCACTGAGCATGGCAAATGGATAGGAACCATTTTTGGGTAAAAGAACATACACAAGGCTGAGTGGTGTGGTGCAGATCTCGAAGTCAGGATGGTTCAGAGAACAGAAGATTGTTATGGTCTGTAGGACAGAAGGGCCCAAAGAAAGACCACCCCATGAATGTATTGAAGGAACAGGAGGGCACATCCCTATTCTGCAACCTGATTTGAAACTCTAGTGTGGAGTGAAGGCTGCCTCTGCTATTTGACAATGTTTAGAGTATAGATAGGACTTAAAAAGAAGGAACTGTGTGACAGACACCTAGAAGGAATCAGTCAGTACTATTTGTTTTTCTTCATCTTTTTCTGTTTTGTTTTGTTTTGTTTTGATTTGGTCTTTTCCTTATCTTTTATTTTCTATTTTTATTTTTTAAATTTGTATTTAAATTTGTTCTTTCTTTTCCTTCCCTTGTCTTCCTTTAAGCTTTATTATTTTTCTTCATTTCTCTCATTAGTCAAAATTGAAATCATTTTTGCTTTTAGGTTAGCCAACTTAATTGATAATAATACTTTCAATATGTGCCAAGTTTATTTGTTAAAAAAGCAAGAGAATTCTTGTGTTTGCATTCGTTATACCTCTTACATTTTCTGTATAATATAGATTTATATTTTTGTCTGTGCTTTTCTTACTCTCTAACACTCCCTTTCCTGCTTGCTCTTATTTGTTACTTCTATCTAATCCTGTTCCTTCCCCTCCTCCCCACTCACCTGTCCTCCTGAATTCCATCCCTCTACTATCAATACCATTGTTATAATCAATATGTTACCTCAAAACTCACTCATCACTATCTCTACCAATACCTTTCCACAGTAATTTCTTAAATAGTATTTGGTCTCAAATTAGATTAACTGTAAGTATAAATGTGAGCTTGGACAAAGTTGTTATTTTAGCAGCATATCCCTTTGGAATGTTCTGCATGATATGGAAGATCATATCTCAAAAGAAGGTGTTTACCCAAGGACAACCCCAAATAAATAAGGAAGAGACAACCATTCTAAGAGATGGCCAAAACCTAACTTAGAACCATAAAAAATATGAAAAAGTAAGATGAAGAGAATCTCTCTAATGGCCATAACTCTTCAGTAACTGAAATTAAAGATATCTAAGCACTAGAAAAGCCAAAGAATTTATAAATGATAAATGACCTCAAAGAAATCAGAACTAAGCAGATGATGCAATTGAGACATTGGGCAAAAAAGTACCTTGCTTAGAAGAAAAATTCACCAAATCAATCAAGGTCTTGAAAAAAATCAAATAGAAATTCTGGAATAGAAAAACACAATTAATCAAATAAAATTTATAGTGGAAAGTATTACAAATGCACTGGATCAAGCTGAAGATAATACATCAAGGAGAGATAATAAGATTGAAGAACATATTTACTCAGATACTAAGAAAGAAAAAAATGAAAGATGACCCAAACTTTCAAGAGTTATTCAATAAGATGAATCAATGTATCGTAAGAATACAAGGGGAATAAGAAGGAGCTGAGACTGAAACTAGAAGCATAGAAAACCCATTCAGTGAAATAATAGATGAAAACTTCCCAAATCTAGGAGAAGAAATAGTTACTCAAATAAGAGAGGCATCGAAAACTCAAAATAGATTAGACCAGAAAAGAACTTCTCGACTCACATTGTAGTTAGAATGCTAAAACTACAAAGCAAATAAACAATTTTAAGGGTGAAAGAGAGAAATATCAGACTGGCTACAAAGACAAACCCATCAGAATAATATCAAATCTCTCAAAAATGACCATAAAAGCAAGAAAAGCATAGAGTGATATATTTCAAGTCCTGAAACCAAATAGCTGCTAATCAAGAATACTATATCCATAAAAATGACATTTTAAAATAGGATAAATACCTTCCAAAATAAACACAAACTTAAACAATTCATGACCACCAAACCAGTTTTGCAGAGGATGCTCTCAACAAAACTTTGTATACAGAAGAAGAAAGACAAAGACAGATGCATGAATACAGAAATGAATAAAACTCATGAGAAGAATGCATGGACAAATCAAATCTAATAAAAAAGCAAGGCTATCCAATTTAAGAAACTAGAAAAACCTGAAGCCAGGAGCACTGGTGCACACCTGTAATCCCAGTGACTTGCGAGGTGGAGGCAAGAGGATCACAAGTTTGAGACCAGAAGCAATTTGCATAATTTAGCAAGAACTTGTCTCAAAAAGTAAAGAAAAAAAAATGGGTGGGGGGGTGCAGCTCAGTGATACAGAACTTGTAAAGCATGCAAGCGTGAGGCCCTAAGTTTAACCCCCAGTACTATGAAAAAAAAAAAAAAGACCAAGTAACATTCAAACCTAATAGAAAAACAACCAACAAAATTATGCAAAACACCAAATTTCTCCCAATAATTACTCTGAATGCAACTGGTCTACTTTGTCACTTAAAAGATATTAATTGGCAAATTGGACTAAGAAAGATAATACTTTTACTTGTGGCATCAAAGAGATTCATTTCATTTGTAAGGAAAAACACAGACTGAAAATAAAAGGCTAGAAAGTGATATATCAATCAAGTAGAGGTCCAAAAAAATGAATAAAAAGGCAGGCTATTTATACTAACATCTGTGATACTTGACATCAATTCTAAATTAATCAAAAGAGACAAAGAAGGCCAGTATATATTAATAAAGGAAACAATCAACCAAGAGTACATAACCATAGTAAATTTTTATGCACCAAACACTGCTACAGCTAACTTCATTAAACAATATTACTGGCCACAATCAACACATAGGTACAGACACATTAGTAATGGGATACCTCAATACTCCACTCTCTTCAACAGACATATCATCAGAGCAAAAAAATCAACAAAGAAGCTATGGATTTAACAACATCATACATCAACTGGATTTAACAGATATCTTAGAATATTTTATCCATCAGATATAGAACACACATTCTTCTCACCACCAAATGGAACTTTTTTCTAAAATATACCATACTGTAGCCAAAAAACAAGCCTTAACAAACACTCAAAAAATTGAAATCATTCCTTGTATTTTATCAGATCAAAGGGGAATAAAACTAGAAATCAATAGCAAGAAAAACAACATGAATGCAACAAACACATGGAAATTTAAAAAAGCACTTTTGAATGATGAATCAGTCGTCAAAGAAATCAGAAAGGTGATTAAAAAGTTCCTATAACCAAATCATACCAAAAATACATCTTGTCAAAACCTTTGAGATATAACAAAGACAGTTGAATGAGGAAAAATCATAGCTATGAGTGCTTACATCAAAAAGTTTGAGAAGCTCCAAATAAATAACTTAATGATATACCTTAAATCATTAGGAAAAAAACAGTAAGTCAGCCTCAAAACTATTGTTGCTGTAGTTAGGTCCTGTTAAGTCATGTTTGACTCATTGCGATCCTCACAGGGTTTTTGATGGCTGGTTGTTTGGAGAGTGGGATGCCACATCCTTCTCCCAGTTTTACAGTGCTAGGGATTGAACCCAGTGCCTCAGAGACCAAAGAGCCACACTCTACCAACTGAGGTAAACTCCATTCTACTTCAAAACTAGCACACAAAAAGAAATAATTAACATCAAGGCAGAAAACAATAAAATAGAATAATACACACACACACATACACACACAAATAACAACAACAACAACAATAATAATAATAATATGCACACACACAAAATCAATAAAAATAAGAATTGGTTCTTTGAAAAGATAAACAAGATTGACAGACCCTTAGCCAAACTAACCAAAACAAAGAGAGAGAAGACCCAAACTAACAAAATTACAGTTGAAAAAGGAATCATAGTAACAGATACTGATAAAATACAGATCATCAAGACTATTTTGAGAACATGAACAGCCAAAAAACTGAAGGCAATCCCGAAGCACTCAGCCATTGAAAACCCTATGAGGGTCACTATGAGTCAGATACCAACTCGATGGCACCTAACAACGAAAACACATAGAAATGGGTAAATTCCTTAACATGTATAACCTAACAAAATTAAATCTAGAGGACACAAATAAATTAAACAGATCTATAACAAGGACTAAAATTAATGTAGTAATAAAGAAAATTCCAACAAAGAAAAGTACAAGTCCTGACAGGTTCACAGCTGAATTCTAACAAACCTTTGAAGAAGAATTAATTACTCTTCTTCTCAAATTATTCCATATAGATAGAGAAGTAATACTGCCAAAATCATTCTACAAAGCCACTATCACTCTGATACCAAAACCAGATAAGCATAAGACAAAAAAAGAAAACTACAGACCAATTTCCCTGAAGAAGATCGATGCAAAAATCCCTCATAAAATTCTTCCAAACCAAATACATAACAAATAAAAAAAACACTACCACCAGGTGGGCTTCATTCCACAGATGCAAGGTTGGTTCAACATATGCAATCAATAAATGTAATACAGCACATCTTTAGACTCAATGACAGAAAATACATGATCATTTCAATAGATGCAGAAAAGGCTCTGACAAAGTTCAATATTAATCATGATAAAAATCCTAAATAAATGGGAAATAGAAGGAACATACCTCAACATCATACAGGCCCTACACAAAAGACCTCTATAATGCAAACTTCAAAAACACTAAATAAATTGAAGACTACAGTTGAAGATGGAAAGAACATCCTTGCTCATGGATTGGAAGAATTAATATTGTGAAAATGGCTATACTTCCAAAATTAATCTGCACATTTAAAGCAATCTCCATTAATATGTCAACTATATATTTCACAGAAATAGAAGAAAAACAACCCTAAAATTTATATGGAGGCACATAAGACCTGGTATAGCCAAAAGAATCCTAAACAGCAAAAGCAGTACAGGAAGTATCACAATGCCTGATCTCAGATTATACTTCAGGGCCATAGCAGCAAAAACCTAATGTACTGGAACAAAAACAGGCATGAAGATCAATTTAAGGGAAGAGAAGACCAAGATGTAGACCCACACAGCTACAGTCACCTGATCTTTAACAAAGGTACCGAAAGCATACATTGGAGAAAAGATGGCCTTTTCAAGAAATGGTGCTAGGAAAACTGAATGTCTGCATCTAGAAGAATAAAAGTAGATCTGTATATTCTTACTTGTATCAAAATCAACTCAAAATGGATCTGAGATCTCAACATAAAACCAGCAACTTTGGAACTACTAGAAACAAATGTAGGGAACACACTCCAACATATAGGCATAAGCAACTACTTTCTTAAAAAGACTCCCTTAGCTCAGGAAACTGCACCAAGAATTTACACATGGGATTATATGAAATCAAGAAATCTTTGCACAGCAAAGAGAACAATTAATTGATTAAGGGAGAGCCCACAGAATGGAAGAAAATCTTTGTGTCCTATACATATGACAGACAATTAATATCTAGAACATACAAATAACTCAAGAAATTAAACACTAAAATAAATAATACAATAAATAAATGGGCAAAGAAACTGGATAGTTCTTAAAAGAATAAATAAGCCAATAAAGGTATGAACAAATTAATGATCATTAGCCATCAAGAACATGAAAATCAAAACTACACTAGATTCCATCTCATCCATTCAGAATGATTAACATCAAGAAAAAAAACAATGACAAATTCTGGCAAGGTTGTGAGGGAAAAAGAACCCTTTTATATTGGTGGTGGGACTGTTAATTGGTTCAGATTTTATGGAAATCAGGATGGAGTTTCGTCAGAAAACTAAAAATGATACTACCATATTATCCAACTATACCACTTCTAGGACTATACCCTAAAGAAGATACATCATCATACCACAAAGACACCTGCATTTCCATGTTTTTTGCAGTACTTGTCACAATAGCAAGGATATGGAATCAGCCCAGTTGTCCGTCAATACCTGACTGGATTAAAAATGTGGTATACATACACATACTTCTAGGAATATACTCAAAGGAAGATATATCATCATATCACAGGGAAACCAGCATTTCCATGTTTAGTGCAGCACTCATCATAATAGCAAGGGTATGGAATCAGTCCAGCTGTCCATCAACAGCTAATTGGATTTAAAATGTGGTATATATACACAATGGAATATTATTCAGCAGTAAAGAACAAAGAAATTATGTAATTTTCAGGAAAATTGATGGAACTGAAAATTAACACTTTAAGCAAAGTAACCCAGACTGAAAGAGAAATGTCACATGTTATCAATCATATGTGGGAGCTAGGTCTAACTTAAAGATATATATATATACACACACATATATGTGTGTGTATGTAATTTTTTCTATATATACACACATTTTTTCTATATATACACAATTTTTCTCTGTATACACACATACATACATAAATATGTGTATATGTGTGTGTGTGTGTGTACAGTTGATGTTAGTCGTATCTGACTCATAGCAGCCCCTCACAGGGTTTTCAATGGCTAATTGTTTCGGGATTGCCTCGGGAGAGGATTGCCAAGTCCTTCTATTTTTGCGGTGCTGGGAATCAAACTTTGGACCACAGAGATGGAAGAGCAGTGCTCTACTAACTAAGGTAAATCCCAGCCCCGTGTGTGTGTGCGTGTGTGTGTGTGTATGTGTGTGTGTTTGTGTGTGTGTGTTATGTATATAACCCGTCAGATCCCGTCAGATCTAGGGAAGCTAAGCAGGGTCGGGCCTGGTTAGTACCTGGATGGGAGACCGCCTGGGAACACCAGAAGCTGTAGACTTGGGAGAAGGACCTGGCAACCCCCTCCCAAAAATCAATCTGCCATTGAAAACACTTTGAACAGCAGAGAAGCACTGACAATAGTGTTTCCCCTGTTGTACAGAGGGTTGCTATGAGTTGGATACCTACTCGACGGCACCTAACAAGTCAAAACAAACAACAACAACATACTGTACGAAACTTAAAATAAATCATACTATATCTCATAAATATCTACCATTATTGTTTCATGTTAATTAAAAGGTTTTATATAATGTGTAAAGAGATGAAAGTGTCAACAAGCCTGATTTAATAATTGCACACTATTTATATGAACTGAATTATCACCTTGTATCTCATAGATACGTGTGATTAAAACACTACTAATAAAGCTATGTGTACATATATAAAAATATGTACACACATATGCATACATACATACATGCAACACATACATATATACCAGGCACACTGACACACACCTGTAATCCCAGCAACTTGGGAGGTAGAGACAGGAGGATCATAAGTTCAAGGCCAGAGCCAGTCTGTGTAATTTAGCAAGATCCTAACTCAAGATAAAAAATAGAAAAAGGAAGCTGAGTGGTAGAGCTCTTGCAAAATGTGCATAAGGCCCTTGGTTCAGCCCCCTTTATACATATATACAATTTACCATCTGTTTCTTCCATTGGAATGGAAGCTGCATGAAGGAATGTGTGTGTTATTAATCATTATGTATCCAGCAACTACACCAGTACATGATAAACAAAGGATAAATATTTTAATGAATGAATAAGTGTATAAAGAATAATTAATTTAATTAATGGAAGATATGTTAATAAGGTAGAAATTACTCCTGCCCATGAAAATTCAAACTCCTTCAATAACCATCTAATTTATTCTCTTTCAATTTACTTTTTCCATAACTCACCCCAAACTACAGGCATGTGTGCACAAAATCACCATTGTAATATATGTAGTTTATTACCTAAGCTGTATTGTTCTTTTCAACACTATTCAAGAACACACATGGACAAGGCAAGACAGTATTACAGTCTAATTAGGTGTCTAATTAGGTGTGCTAATTAGCTGAATCTGTCGGAATAAATTATAGTATAGTAATGAATTAAAGTGAAGTGCTCAGAAATTATTGAAGATTATCAGGAAGAAAACATCCCCAGTAATTTCCCCACTAGCTATTCCCTAGCTCCAACCAATTTTAATGAAGGGAGGGAAAAGAAGAAATATATCAATACACATGCCAAAGGATATGGCAGAGGAATTGTATTTTCACTGACTGTGTGGGTCTATTCAACTTGCTGTGACAAAATACCATAAACTGAGTGGTTTAAAAGTGGCAACCATTTATTTCTCACATTTTGGGTGGCTGGAAAGTCCAATATCAAAACACATGTGATGTCTGGTAAGGGCTACCTTTCTGGTCAATAGATATAAGTTCTTGCTGTGTCCTCACATGGTGAAAGGAAAGATATTAATCCCACTAAGGGAGGCTCCATTCATCATGACCTCATCATTTCCCAAAGGCTCCACCTCTAAATACAATCACGTTGTGGATTATGATTTAATATATGAATGTATGTTTGTGTGTTGTATCCACACAAACATTCAAACCATAGCAGTGACTGTAGGTGAGAACATCATAAGGTGAGAAAATTTACTTAGCAAAAGCCTGAAATGCCATCTTGGCAGTTCACAATGGACTATCTGGCTATGAAAGAGTCAGCTAACAATTTAGACCAAATAATAAAATCCCATATAAATATATATTACTGGTTTTTTAAAATTTTTTTTGAGGGCTAAAACTTTAAAAATTCGAGGAAGCAGTTATCTACTAATTAATTACAATTTTTTATACTTTCCTATAACTTTTCTTTTTTCTTCACTACTAGTGGGAGGTTGAGCCCAGGGCCTCACATATGCAAGGTGAATGCTTTCTCACTGAGTTGCATTTCCAGCCCTTTTAAATATTTTTTCTTTTCTTTTTCTCTTTTTATTTTACTTGTATTGTATTGTATTGTATTGTATTGTATTGTATTGTATTGTATTTTAGAGACAGGTTCTTGTTAGGTTGTACAGGCTAGCTCTGGCCTGAATTTGAGTAGGTAGGATTACAGGTTTGCACCATGGCACTGGGTTTCCCTTTCCTCTGACTTCTAAGGATTCTTAAAGTGCCATAAAAGTGACTAGAGACACATTTCAGAAGAGCAGATACAGAGATTTGCACTGGTCAGATAAATGTAATTGACGAAATATAAATTCAAATATAACAACCTTTTTAATAAATAATTTCCTCTAAAAAGTCAGTAAAGGTGTAGTATCCCAGATGTCTATGGATCTTGATTATTTAATAGAATTTATCTTTCATAGAGAAGAATCAATGCTTATTCCAATCTTCTACAATCTTGTTCATTATGTAGGCCAGTTTTGGGGTGGGCATGGGGTGTGTATGTTTTCCTACTCATTGTCTACACAGCAGGACTTATTTGGCTTTTAGAAAAATTAGTTACTTAGAAAATTACGTGTTTTTACTGCTTCTTTGTCATTTGGGTGTGTGGGCCATATGTAATTATTTTTGTGATTGACACAACATTTTAAAATTTTGATTTGATATTTGAGTCTATAAAACAAAACTAAAATCAGATACAAAACAGGATAATGATAAGACTGTATACTTAGTCATAAACTTAAAAGATAGCAATCCATACACAAGAAGTCACGTAGGATTTTTTGTCTATATAAGCCAGACAACTTCATGCTTAAAACCTAAAACTTGTACTGTTGTTGTTGTTAGGTGCCGTCGAGTCGGTATCCGACTCATAGCGACCCTTATAGAGTTTTCAATGGCTGCCTGTTTCGGGATTGCCTTGGGAGTGGATTGCCAGGTCCTTCTCCCATTTTTGCGGTGCTGGGAATTGAACTCGGGACCTCAGAGACTGCAGCGCAGCGCTCTACCCACTGAGCTAAATCCCAGCCCAAAACTTGTACTAGAACACCTAAAGTTATCTAATATACTAATTTTAGAATATAAACACTAGCATCTTAAGAAAATCACCATGCTCTTTCATTTATCTCTTAACTAAATAAACTTGAATCAATCAAATAAAATTTATTCAGCACTCTACCAGAACAACTCATGCTCAGATATTCACTGAGAAGACTTACACATTGCAATAGGTTTTCGTCAGTTACATCATGGGAGTTATATAATTTCTGTGCTTCTAAATTCCCCTGATATGATACATGGCCTAAAAGTTTTCTTTGAAATGTAAGAGCAGTGATTTGGTAGAAATGAGCAGAGATACTGAAGGAATGATGTATAAGTACTCCATGTTTTGCTCTCTAGAATTTGAATACTAAATGTAAGAATCCAAGAAATGATGCTATATTTTTGTCTTTTCTTCCTTTATTTCTAATAAATGAATAAATTATAATTACATTTTCTCCATAGCTTATGGAAAAATACGTGAAACTGCTTCAATCTTGCCTCTCTAGTGCTCTGTTATAGCCTGAATTGTATTCTCTCAAAATTCTTTTTTTTTTTTTTTTTTTTTTTTTTTTTTTTGCAATACTAGGAGTTGAATCCATGGCTTTGTGAATGCTAGGGAAGTGCTCTACCACTGAGCTGCACCCTCGGTACCATTTATTATTATTATTATTTTTGAGACGGTTGTATAGGCTGCTTCTGGCCTCAAACTTGTGATCCTCCTGTATCAGCCTCTGACCAGTTGGGAGTACAAGTGTGTGCCATAGAGCCTGGCTCAAAAATTCATTTATTGAATTCTGAAAGCTTAATTCTTCTGAATGACTATATTTGGAAATAGGATCTTTGAAGAGGCAGTTAAATTAAAATGAGTTCACATGATTGAGTGCTAGTCTGATATGACTATTGTCTTTATAAGATTAGGTTGGGATACACACAGAAAGTTAGGACAATATGAAGATTCCAAGAGGTGAAGATGGTAATCTGCAAGCCAAGTAGAGAGGTCTCAGTGGAAATTAATCCTGCCAATACCTTAATCTTGGACTTCTAGCATCCAAAATTATGAGAAATAAATCTCTTTTAAGTCATCCAGTCTGTAGCACTTTTTAAAATAGCAGCTTTAGCCAACTACAGGCTTCATGATAACAATCTACATGAATAAGGATAAAAGAGAGAACAGAAATGAGTAAAAACTATTTTCTCTGAATAATAGATAAAGACTCTCTGGTGAGAAATGAGCTCATTGTGGCTTTTCTTTTTAAGAAAGAATTGTATATGATCTTTTTTTTTAACTTATTGCGAGATGCAGAAATTAATGTCAGCTGCTAGGTCCCATTATAATCTAGTGGAGTATCACATGTAATGTACTTAGCTCAGGGCCAAGAGAAATTAGTATATTTTGGCACTATTAACAGCAAGGGCTGTGTCTGTGGTAGATTGGAACAAAATCCCATCAAACCTCAGTGCAGCATCCTGAGGGGCACCTGGAAAAAAGATTAAAACTCCCCATGGGGCAGAAGAGCATGCCATTGATTTTGATTATTTTCTTCAAAATTAATTAAAAAGGCTCTGAGATAATCTAGTGTTTTCAAAGTAAAATTGCACTGATTTTACGCTCTTAACTCAAGATCGTGATCTTTACAGTAACCTTGACTATCACTACATTCAGAACTCATGACTGTTTCCTTTAGAAGGTGTTATATCAGATATTTATTTCCTTTCTCTTCAAGGTGAAGAGAGAATAGTATTACATGACTTTATCATTACACATTTTGAGTTTGGTCAAAAATTGTTTTGCAGCTAATAAACAGTGCTTTCAACGAAGGAATATCTAAGTCTTAAAACACTAAGGGATGATGTATGTCAAGGGTGAAAGGGGATGCTGAACAAAAATCAATAATTGCCAGGGCACTATTTTAAAACTAAATCATTAAAGACCTGGAGGTGGTGAATCTATAGATTTCTGTCAATAGACTTCTGTGATCCTCAAAAGGGCATAAAACAATTGAATGTTAAAAATGTCTTTGCTTGGCTAATAGGGAACCTGGAACCATTTGTCTTATATCCACAAGATTCTGCAGTCAGCAGGACAGAGGCACCACCTGCCACTTGGGAAGGAAGAACAACAAATGAGAAGCCTGAAGCTGACAGGCTGTAACTCACAAGTTTCCAAACCCTGCCTTCAGATACTCTTGGGCAGCTCCCACTGGGGCTTTAGCTGGGAAGTCAATTGAATTTCAGGGCCTGAAAGGAATTCTCGGTCTACTGGGAGCAACTATTCTCTGCTGAAATGTGGACAAGGAGTTTTAGGTAATAATCAGACACTAACAGTAACCATCTGGATAAAAATACAATTGTTCTCTTTCTCTTAAAACCAGTCTTAGTCCCAAGAACACATATCCAGAAGCAGCTAAACTTTTAAAAATGACATACTCAGTCTCTACTTCCTATTAATTAGTCATTATACATCTTGTATGTGAACTTCACTTATTATTCCAGTCAGTGATGGGAATCTTATAAAAGGAGCACTCTCACTCTGTGAGAGTTGAGCCTTCTGACCCTTACCACCCAGGAGAAAGGGAAGTACATATGTAAAAGACCATGATTACAAAATGAATTATGAAGAAGAGAAGTCAATTCCAAATAATCACCACATTCAAAACAGTTTCTATGGCTCAGTGCCCAAAAGTCATTCAATAAGATGTCATACACATGGAAATTCTTAAAAACAATGGAGTGATGGTGAACTCTTTATCAAGTCAGTCTATCAGGCATCCTTTATGACAGTCTACCATCTCCCCATTTCTGTTTAAAATATGTCCCAAGAAAACACAAGAAAAGTATAAGAGATTATCTCACATCTTAAATCTGAATCAACACAAATGAAATCATAAACACAGATTTCCACTCCTATGTGGTGAAGGCGTATTGGAACAAAGAGGAATATGTATGATTGTTAACATGGAACAGCTTGGGGTGAGTAAATTGTAATTATACATCTCATTAAAAGTGGGACATATAAATCAAAGGAGAAAAAGCAAACCGGTTGCATGGAAGAAAAATTTGCATGAAAAGATATCCTAGAGTCACAGGCAATTTAATCAGGGAAACTTCTATATGCAAAACTCCCTCCAGTGCATGCAAACAATAAAAGCACATTATCATAGCTGCTGTTGCTTTTCAGTACGTAACACCATGTTTAGGATTAAGGAGGGAAATTACTGAAACCCATTCTAGATTTCTTAATATTGAAAGACCTGGTGAAAATAAAGCTATGAGAGTTATTTTTTCAAAAGAAACTGTATATATATTAGCACAATATTTTAAGTAACTCCTATCTTTCAGGTTGTTTTGATGAGGATCTGTATAACACAGTACTCACACAACATGTACATGGTTACTTCCAAATCTTGTTCTGTTGGCATAGTTGAGCCCCAATAGAATCCTAAATCAGGATAGGGCAACATGTTCCTATAGTAGTTTATGGAAGTCGTACACACTGTACTCTATTTTGCCTGGCTTCAAATGTTTTCCCATAATGAGCCAAATACACAGAACATCCAGAATAATTAGTTGTAATAATAAAACTCTGTCAGTAGAGATATGCAGGTGGTGAATATCTGCTCTGGCAAATTATCTGTGGACAAAGAAATTATCCACTTAACTACAAATATTATATCTGATTATACCCTCCCCCAGAATGAATTAGATAGTCACACTTGGAAGTATTTTGCATTGAGCTACAGAGATTGCATTTGGCAGTATCTCTGAATTCAAAATGAATTCAAGATGAAGCAGTATTTGACATCCTTATTGAGATTTGATGTTGTGGCTTCTGGTATTTAAACTGCGGAAAATTTGTATAATATTTCATTTTAAAAGAAAAGGCAGGAAGAGAACTGAGGGAAGGAAGAATGGAGGGGAAGGAAGTACTTTGAACTCATGGTAGTTCATAGAGGTTTCCAGAAGGTGAATCTCTTGTTGTCTCAGGCAATATGAAAGCTATCATATTGTTCATGTTGTGTTCATTTAATTAGGAACACTGGAAAAAAAATAAACAGCACACCCTACTCCAATTTATCTGACTGAAAGGATTTTTTTATAAAAAGCAAAGTGATAACCAATATTTGCATCTTATTTAAGCCTATACAGAGTTTGAAATTCTGAGAAAGTATAAACCCCTTTTGCTATTCACTGGTGATATAGAGATGAATGATTACAGTAAGAATAATAAGTAAGCTATCCTATTAACATGTAAGGACTGGGATTTAGCTCAGTTGGTAGAGCACCCCTCTGCAGTCTCTGAGGTCGGGGTTCAATTCCCAGCACTGCAAACATGGGAGAAGGATGTGGCAATCCACTCTTGAAAATTGGCCATTGAAAACCCTTTAAGGATTGATATGCATGGGACAGGACTCAATGGTGCCTAACAACAACAAATTAACGTGTAAAAGAAAAATTCTAGGCAAATCATCTTTGAAATAGTTTCTACAAAACGATGGCTATTATTTACTAATTCTTTCGTCTTTATCCAGGCCTCTAGTTCTGAAAATTTAAACAATTTCTCCTTTCTCTAGATAACTATAGTGATTTTTGATTGATATGAACTTTACATATTTAAAAAGTTTTTTCCATCGTGTAAGACTAAGAATTTTGTAAAGAAAAATCTTCATTGAATCAATTCAGTTCATCTTATACAATAGCTTGCACATAGTTACCTCTCAGTAATTGTTGATAATAAAACATAATTGCATAATCCTGCATATTAAATGGTTTTAATATTTAAATATTTGTTGTTGTTGTTAGGTGCCATCAAGTTGGTATCCGACTCATAGCGACCCTCATAGGGTTTTCAATGGCTGCCTGTTTCGGGATTGCCTTGGGAGTGGATTGCCAGGCCCTTCTCCCATTTTTGTGGTGCTGGGAATTGAACTCGGGACCTCAGAGACTGCAGCGCACCGCTCTACTAACTGAGCTGAATACCAGCCCTAATATTTAAATATATTTGTGTTTAATGTGGCAAAATCTTTTAAGCATTTTAGGAAAATATCAACCTATATTCAAAAATATTACCTTCATAAATTTTATAAGAATTCTAAATTTTATATTTTATATTTGGAATTTTTCTCAATCCTAAATTTAAATTCATATTTTAAATCTCTGTCTTAAAAATGGCAGCTGAATCCAATGGCTCCAGATGAAATCCAAGGCATTCAGAAGGAGGCAGGAGGATTATGAGTTTAAGGTCAGAGGCAGCCTGTGTAACTTAGTGAGACCCTGATTCAAGATAAATAAAAATGGGTTGGGAGGGGTTTAGCCCAGTGGTAGAGCATTTGTTTTTTTGTTTTGTTTTTTGTTTGTTTGTTTGTTTGTTTTGTTTTTGTTGTTGTTGTTGTCTATTTTTTTCCCGGAAGCAGAAAAGTTTATTTAGACAGGCCAGCAGGCTATGTTCAGTCCAGGGAGTGGATTTTCAGAAAGAAGCCGTGGTAGAGCATTTGTAAAATACCTGCAAGGCCCTGGGTTCAGCCTTCAAGTACCAACCAAAAAAAAAAAAAAAAAAGAAAAGAAAATAAAAACAAAAAGTAAGTGGTATAAAGCTTCTATATTTTCTAATGAACTTTTAAAGATTAAGTGTACTTACTAATAGTTTTAAAAAGCCAACAGATGCAAGAAAAAAAATTCTTTGAGCTAGACATTTGTTTCTATTTAGTTATACATACATTAACTATTTCACCAGAAATTTCTGCTTTGGAAAACTTTTAGTAGAAATAAAATTATATACACTTCCAGAAATAATGTTGGTTCCTATAAGTGCTATTTATTATACAGAGTTATTTCAGGCATAGTTTGATGAGAGTTCGTTGTTCAATACTATTTGGTACAAAAGGAATGGAAGAAAAGGCATCTAATTGATGCATTAGTAGTCATTCCCACCTTCAAAAGTTGCAGGAAGCATTTTTAACAGCTTTAGTTTCTTTGCAGGGAATCTGCTCTGAACAAAAACAGAATATTCACTGTTTGTTCTATCTCACATTTATTCAGCAAGAACCATTATTGTGCATCCCAAGCACACACCTTTATAGAATAACAAAGATGTGCAAAGCAGCAATGGCCTTCATCCTAAGTACAATGATTTGAGTAGGCCACTCATGTGCTTTCATATTTGCCTTAGGACCCTGTTGACTGGAGTATTCGTTCTCTGAGATGCACAGATGGCCTTTTCATATTCATTATTATATACTATTAATATATAGTGATAAATAAATCAGTAGACTCTTTCTTTCTCCCTTTCCAAAGTAATTTTCCATTTCAGTTTGATCCTAATAATAATTAGCTTTGAGAAAAATGAATGAATACAATTACAGTGCTATTTTATGTGATTTTGAGGAGTGACTAATATGAAGTGTTCCAGCATAAATATCTTTCTTTAGAATTATACAATCATCATAAAAAAAAATGTTCCCTGGACTAAAATTTAATATTTATTCTTGTATTTTTTTCCTTTTTTTCCTTGCCTCTTTTTAAACTTAAGAAAAAAATGGGAATATATTCCAAAGAATTTTTTTTATTGTTAAGAATGGCAAATGGAAAAAGACAGTATCTTTAAATAAACAAGAAGCTTATATTAAGCCTAATTGTATTTTAAGTAATGTGGAGAAAAATTTTGCCCTAAAGAAAAGGATTTTTCTAGTAGCAAAAACAAAGTATATTCTAAACATTATAAATATGTAAAATTAATAAAAGCTGCCCTTTAAAACTACTTTGTTTTTGTTGTTGTTAGCTGCCATCGAGTCGAGTCCGACTCATAGCAACCCTATGTACAGCAGATCGAAACACTTGCCAATTCTGTGCCAGGCAAATGATCTTATTTATGTTTAAGCCCATTGTTGCAGACACTGTGTCAATCCATCTGCTGTACCCTAATGAACATCTCAGTACCTAGAATACCCTAATATAAACATTGAGAATAGGGTATTAAAATAGAGCTCCTCTCACCTCATTTACTTCACTTAACACCTTCCTTTATAGCTTGCCAATATTAGCGCGCAATGTCTACAAAGGGAAGGGACCTTGGGATACAGTTCAAATTCTGGTCTAGCTAGAAATTCAGTTGTTGTTAGGTGCCTTAGAGTTAGGTCTGACTCATAGCAACCCTCACAGAGAATATGAATATCTGGTTCCTTCTGTAGAGAAGCAGATACCTGGAAACACTGTATAAATACACCATTGTTATAGTAGGTAGTCTTTAAATTTTTGCTTAATGGAAAAATAATTATTTATTGAATGAATGAATAAATTAATGTAATCAAAGAGTGGATCAATGAATTGGGTAGAAAAATATGTTGGTCTTATGTAGGAATATTTACAATTGTGTATACTTGGATATAGATAAACAGGGTAATTCTTGAGTACCTAAGAGAAACATGGGGCTGGGATTTAGTTCCATTGGTAGAATGCTGCTCTGCACTCTCTGAGGCCATAGGTACAATCCCCAACACCACATTGGCAGTCCACTGCTAAGGCCATCAGCCATTAAACACCCTATGAATGGCACAGAAGCACTGACATAGTGTCAAGCACAGCACAGCACAGTGTCAGGGAGTGTTTTGTTCTGTTGTACATAGGGTCTCTATGAATCAGACCTGACTTTTCAGCACCTAACAACAATATGCCACATAACATGATTCAGTCATGAAAATAAAATAGCTCCCGTTCTTTCCAAATTTATATTTTAACCGAGAAGGCAGAAATAAAGCAACTAATTACCACAAAATTGTTTGAGTTTTATAGGATCAGAGAAGAATTCCCTGGAGACACCCACAAACAATAAAATGTTTAATGACTCTAGAGTCCTTCAGTAACAATGAATAATAAAATGCTCATCTATTGCAAAGAAACTTTGTGGAAAATAACGGAAAGTCTTAGAACCCAATCATCATCATTATCATCATCATCCAATAATTGTACATCTCCAGCTATATCTAATCTGACAATTACCAAAACACAGCTACCTCTTCTTTTATTAATGTTTTAGTCACCCCTTAGAAACATATTTGCTTGACCATGCAGGAAGAACAGAGGTCCAACCATGTGCTCTTTCAATGGTACTTGATTTTCAGAACTTTTAGGAATCCTTAATCAATGCTTTTCGTGTTTAGAGGATTCATTTTCCTTTTGTTCACTTGCTTTTTCTTTAGAACCAACAACTGTGTTGTAAATGGCAAACAATGACACACTGTATTTATTCAATTACCATTTTATTCAAATTGCTAATATTTTTTCTAAATATAAGATATATTGTTGTTGTTAGGTGCTTACGAGTCTAGCCCGACTCATAGTGACCCTCATAGGGTTTTCACTGGCTAATTGTTTCAGGATTGCATAGGAGTGGACTGTAGATATCTAATATAAGTTTCTCCATATGCCTAACTCATCTTTTTCTGTCTGTATTGTATTTTTTTTGGCAGGGAGGCCAAACCTAACCTCTTGCTCACACTTTGCAAGTGCTCTACCACTAAGCTGGAACCCTAGACACTTTTATTTTTTATTTTGACATAAAATCTTGCTGAATTAAGTAGGCTGCCTCTGGCCTCAAACTTGTAATCCTCCTACTTCTACCCTGCAAGACATTGAGACTGAGACAGATATGTGCCATCCTACCTGGCTTATATTGTCTTTAAAATATTTAAGAAATAGTCAAAATAATGACTACTCAAAAATGTACAGAAAAGAAAGCCATCACACTCTCAAAGGAGCAAAAGTTATAAAATGACCAACTAAGAACTAACATTCAAAGATGTAGCTTATTGTTACACCTAAAACAATGAGAGGAACCTGAGTCATCCCAGCCCTTGTGATACTGTTGCAGAGCAGCACTCTAGCAATGACTGTAGTCATTGCTTGCTCATTTTCTGTTTCCTTCACTGTTTTCTTTCCAATACCGCACTGGACAGTACTGTCATTTGAAGACTGTAGAAGGAAGTTCTCAGTAATCATAGAAATCCTGGCAGGAGCAGTCTACCTGTATCTGTCATTAGTTAAAAAATGAATGCATGAGGAATGGAGAAAAGGTAAATGCCTTAGGATTATATTCTGGTTAAATCAGCTCAATTCTATTGTAGTTGGGCAAAGGCTTACCTGAAATGCAATTGTGATGTCGAGTATATGCTTTGGCATTGTTTTTCATGGCTCCCAATTACCTAAGCTTTCTTGAACATTAAAGTAAAGCAGGAAAATTGGATGGTAGGCAATTTATCATTTCTCTAAAAGCAGCAGCAGAAAAAAAAATTAACTGAAAACTTCTAAGTAAAACATGGGAGGAAACTGAGTTTCCTTTTAGTCATGTTGTGTTCTTGCTTTTGTGTTTACAACATGTTCACAAATAAATGATTCCAATTTTCAGCCAAAATTTAAACCTCAAGTATTCCATTTAATGAAAAAAAGAATATAAAGGTGCAAATTGATGTATCTAACTTTTGCTGTGACAAAATGTTCCCTTGGAAGCTGAATAAAGTTATTGGTGAATTCTAAATTAGGTTTACACAAAATTTTGACTAGGAAGGCCCCAATTCTTTGTGAGATAAAACTGACCTTTGAAATTACTTTTTGCATCTGTCTGGAAAATGGAACTCTCTTAATGGTTTGAATGGTATAAAACTATCTTTTATGCACAAGTTAAATGTTTTTACAAGACAGTATTGAATTATTGTTGTTGTTAGGTGCCATGGAGCCATATCTGAATCATAGTTACCCTCATAGGGTTTTCAATGGCTGACTGTTTTAGGATTCCTTCAGGAGTGGATTGCCAAGTCCATTTCATGGGATTTTTTTTGTTGTTGTTTCTTTGTTTGTTTGTTTTTTGTGGTACTGGGGATTGAACGTGGGTCCTCAGAGAGTGCAGCATAACACTCTACCAACTGAGCTAAAGCCAGCCCACAGTGTTGAATGATCAACAGTAATTTCAACTCAACAAATATTTTGTATCTTCTCAGGACCCAGCACTTCTTTAGATCCTTAAACCATGAGGATATTATCCTTCACCTCAAGGAATTCTTGGTTTAATAGGAGAAACAGAAAGATTAACAAACTATTAAATTCATGGTGAGTGTACAAATTAAGATGTATACTTTATGATGGGAAATTTTAAATAAGACTTTTGTTCATTTGGAAAACAGATATGTATACAAGTTTGGTGGTGACAGTTCAGTAATGCTTAAGGTTTAATGTGCCATCGAGCAGTATGGATAGGAGTTGGCCTTCTAGAACAAAGTAGACAGTTGATTTTAGTGTTTAGTTTGAGCTAATTGAGGAGCCTAGACTGGAGATGTAACCCAGTGAGTAAAGAGGAAGGACAAAATATCAAAAGTCTCAGAAAAAGCTGGAGAGACATGAAGTACAAGAGCTTCAATGAGAAAAATGGGTTGGGAATGCCTTAGTTAGGATTCTTTCTGGTGTAAGTGAAAAGAATAAAATTTCAACTTAGTCAAACAATATAATTTATTGATTCCAGAACTAAAGTGTAGGGTATAACTGAACAATACAGGCAAAGTAATTCCTGTGGGACTATTCCAAATCCATCTTTTGATTTCTTCTTGGCTCTACATTCCTCTGCATTGGCTTCTTTCGTGCAAGCTTGGGTCAATGGCAAAAATAGACTACCACATCTTTGTATTCATAGTCTTTCAATTTTACAATCCAGTACAAAGAAAGGATTTTCATCTACAGAAGGTTTGACAATTGAGACACTCATATAACAAAGCTTTATCTGTGGCACATTCTTGTCCCCAAATTAATCTTAATGTATGTTAGGAATGCGTTCAACTGCTAGAAGGGCAATGGTTTTAAAGTTTCTCTCTCACTTAGAAAAAACAAAAGCGTATAATCAACTATATTATGTGAGGAATAAGAATTGAAAAAAACTGCCACTACTTGTACTTGATAAAACTATCGGAATAGAAAGAATGACATACTCTACAGATGTATTGTTATCAGGTGCCATAGAGTTGGCTCCAACTCATAATGACCCTGTATACAACAGAAAAAAACACTCCCTGACACTGTGCCATGTGTAGCAGTATTTCAATGTTTCTCTGCTATTCATAGGCTTTCAATGTCTGATTGTTTTTTGGGAATGGGCTATCAGGTCCTTCTCCCAAACCTACAGTGCAGGGTATTCCCAGGCATTCTCCCATCTAAGTACTAATCGCCTGCAGCTGTAGTCCTGTGGCAGCCGATCCCGTCAGATCTCCGAAGCTAAGCAGGGTCGGGCCTGATTAGTACCTGGATGGGAGACCGCCTGGGAACACCAGAAGCTGTAGGCTTGGGAGAAGGACCTGGCAACCCCCTCCCAAAAATCAATCTGCCATTGAAAACCCTATGAATAGCAAAGAAGCACTGACATAGTGGTTGGCATGGTGCAGTGTTGGGGAGTATTTGCCTGTGTTGTACATAGCATCTCTATGCATTGGATCCAACTCAACAGTCCTTAACAACAACAACAAAGTGTTTATAAATGCAAAAAGTACAGAAGAATAAATAAGTTTTTGTGAACTGGAGAAAAGAAAAGAAATATACCATATTATGGTATATGCATAGGTTTCAAAATTATACAGAAGTGTAAACTAATATACTCATTTTCATATACAAATATAGATAGTTCTTACACACTCAATGTGGATGGTAGTTAATAGGTACTTGATTACTTGATTAATTGTTATGAATACATTTTTGAACATTGATATATTTTAATACATTTAATAGAAAATATGAAGAAGTTACTGAATATATAAAAAGTTTGAGTGGGATTAAGATACAAAAATAGCCAGATGTGGTGTACCACATCTGTAATCCCAGAGACTTGGCATGGGCTGAGGCAGGAAGATAGTAAATTTGAGGCCAGAAGTGGCCAGTATAACTTAGCAAGACCGTGTCTCAAAATAAAAAATTTAAAAGCTGGTCTGGGGCTACAGCCTAGTAGAAGAATACTTGCAAAAGTATATGCAAGCCCCTGGGTTCAATCCCCAAGTACTACAAGGAAAAAAAGATACAAAATTAGACAACAGCAAAATGTAAAGTGTGGATGCAATATTCTAAACCACGAGTTCTCCTATGTTAAGTGAAATAAGATAGGTACAAAAAGACAAGACTGCATGATCTCATGTGGAATTTAAAGAATTCTATCTCGTTAGAAATTGAGAGACTACAGGTGGGGAGGGATGAGGAGAGGATGATGAGTGCATATTAGGTTATAATAAGATAAGAACAAAATGCTCTGGTGTGCTACCATCCAGTTTGGTTACCATAGATAACAATAGTATACCACCACATATTCTCAAATCTAATCCACACCCTTTCAACAGTTTTAGAAGGCTACAAAATCAGAAGTGGAATAGAATCATATGCAGATTAGATTCATAGTCAAGAATCTCAACCATAAAGTGATTAATGTGTAATCCAATTTAAATATTATACAATGCCTACAGCTGTATCACTGTGGTGTCCAATCCCATCAGATCTCAGAAACTAAGCAGGTTGGGCCTGGTTAGTACTTGAACGGGAGACCACCTGGAAACACCAAATACTGTAGGCTTGGGAGAAGGACCTAACAATCCCCTCCCAAAAATCAATCCACCATTGAAAACCCTATGAATAGCCCAGAATCACTGATAATAGTGTTTCACCTGTTGTACCTAGGGTTGCTATGAGTTGGATACTGACTCGTTGGCACTTAATGACAACAACATGAATTGAAACAACATGTAGTACTCTACACACATAATTTTTATGTTCTATGTATCATTTTTTAAAATAAATGAAAAACAACAAACATGTTTGAGTTAGTGAATATGTTAAATACCTTGAGTCTATCACTATGCAGTGGATACGTGAATCAAAACATCACAATGTACATCAAAAATTTGTGCATGTATTATGTGTCAATCAAAATAAAACTTAGAAAAGAAAGAAATTAAAGATACTCTAATTGTGGCACATGGGCTAAATCTAGCTTTTCATTTGTTTTATAAATAATTTCATTAGAAGACAGGCATATTCACTTGTTTATATGTTGTCTATGTGTGCTTTCACACTATAACATCAGAGTTGAGCACTTGCAACAGAAACAGAATGGACACCAAAGTCTAAAATATTTCTGATCTTGCCCTTACCAGAGAAAGTTTGCCAGCCTCTTCTCTAAATGGTTGGTGTAGACTTTGCTGAATACATAATAATAGATTTTCATGTATTATATACCCATTATGATTTAGGCAGTTTAAATGTTTCATCACAATTAATTCTTAATATTTGAAAAAAATGATACTATTTTCCCCATATTAGAGATGGGGTAAATGGGACTAAGAGAATTTAAATAACTTGCTCTATATCTTTCTGTATATTAAGAGACCAAAATTACTTACTGTCACTCAAATCAAAATATGTAATTTAAACTCTGACAGAGAAATCAGAAATGAATTCTAGATCTCTTTATTTTTCAGATAAACTTTTATACTGTCAACATAAAGGATATTGGATCCATTTTTTTAGAAGGCAAAAACTAAGATGTAAAATATATAGGCAATTGAGGTTATAAGGAAATATAAATTTTGTTACACATAATTAGGGATAAAACTATCTCCCAATAAAGGAGTCACACAAACACATACATGCAATCTTTTTATCAGTTCTTTAAAAATGCAGTGGCACTGTGTTAGCTTAGGCAATTATATGACATTGTAGTATTCATCCTGGCTGGGGTTAAGTTAGTTGGTAGAGTGCAGCTCTGTAGTCTCTGAGGACCTGGGTTTGATCCCTAGCACCACAAAAAAAAAAAATGGGGAAAGGAACTGGCAGCCCACTCTCTAAACAATCCTGAAACAATCAGCCATTAAAAACCCTATGATTAGCAAAGAAACACTGACTTAGTGCTGGGCATAGTGCAGTTGTTGGGGAGTGTTTCATTCTGTTGTACAAATGGTAACTATGGGTTGGACCTGACTCAGAACCTAACAACAACAACACAGTATTCACCAACCCAACAATTGCATTGTTCAATAATTTCATGCTTCTCTCTGTCACAAGTATATAAAAATCATTGGCACAAATTAAATTTTCCATAATAAGTTAGAAGATACCTTTAAAAAATCTTTCTCTAATAGACTATGAGTGCCTTAAGGATTGGAATTAGTATGTAGCAAATCCAAATATCCAGGGAATGGGTTGATGAAATTTAATCAAATTTTTCAAGCAATACTTTGAAAAGTACTACACCTAATATAAAAAAGATTTGTCCTAGTTTAAAGAAAATAGAGCTTTAGCAAAATCAAGGGTGCCAAAAGCAAACGTATGACCTATTCACAGACTATCCAAAGAGAAAGATAAGAGAATATAAAGGAAAAAGAGCCAGTGTGGGGTTGAGCTTAATCTAGTCACTTGTGGTAAAATGTCAAAGGGTTAGGATAGGGAAAAGGGAGGGATAGCAGTATGAAAGAAGATGAAGTGATACAAAATACACTTGTTTATCAAGTACGCTTGCCCATTAAATGTCATCAGCCAAAGGTAATCTATTTGTCTAAGGAAATGGATGTGAAGCAAAGACATCAATGTTACCACATTTGGTTAAATTGTTTTGCTTATAAACTTAGTATATTTTATATATTTATAACAAAAAGATAGCCCTTTTTAATATTACCTAAAACCTTGTAACTAGAATTCCTGGTTTGTATATTTATTATTTTACAAAAATTATAGCACCTATTTTAGAAGAAATACATAAAATCTTAGATAGAAGACATCAAAGTGATATTATGGGTCTGATGAAAGTATTTTTTTCAAAAATTCTAAAAAAAGAAAAGAAAAGGAAAAGAAGAGAAAAAAGAAAGGAAAAGAAAAGGAAAGAGAAGAAAAGAGAAAACAAAAAGAGAAGAAAAGAGAAAAAAAGAAAGGAAAAGGAAAAGGAAAGGAAAGGAAAAGAAAGGTATTGGGCTTAGTGGCACAAATTTGTAATTCCGGCACCTCAGGAGGCAGAGGCAGGAGGATCATAAGTTCAAGACCAGAGGCAGCCTGTGTAATTTAGGTAGAACCTGTTTTAAGATTTAAAAAAAATTAAAAATGGATTTGGGAGTATAGCCAGGTGGTAGAAAGCTTGCAAAATATACATAGGGCCCAGGATTCAACTCAAAAAAAAGGAAAGAAGGAAAGGAAAGGTAGGAAGGGAAGGAAGGGAAGGAAGGAAGGATGGAAGGAAGGAAGGAAAAGTTGTGCAGCAATCACTAGCTATGAAACCTTTAGTTAGTCACCATACTTGATTAGGTGCTGGTTTCTTAATCTGGAAGGTGAAGGAATCATATCTACAGTGGCAATCTCCTATTTCAATAAATTGAAATAACTTGTTAATTCCAATATATACTGGAATAATTAAAGTATAAAACATCCCTAATGTAAAATCAACTCAGCCTAGTCCCCGCAGGGGAACTTTTGTCATATAATTGCAATGGCACACAGTGCAAATATTTTAAAGCTGGATTCAAAAAAGCCATGGTGCAATGTTGTGCTACTATACACCTCAGGCATCAAAACCCTTTAAGGAATTATTTTAGAGACATAGGAGATTTAACCGAAATGTGCAAACAAGATTGCTTGGAGTGAAAAAGGACTGAAAACGCAGGGGGTAATATGTTAGGCGGAATTAATTTAACTGTAGGCAAAATCTGTGTGAGGGGATAAGGCAGGAGGATGTGAACGGTGTGGGCCCATAGCTAAGAACTCTTCCCTCTGAAAGGTGACGGAGGAGGCTGGGTACACTTTAATGTGCTATTCCCAAGAACAAAGAGGAAAAATGAAATTCCAGGGAGCCTAGACAGTAAACACACAGTACATAAAACTATATTTAGTCATAAAACTATCATTTATATTTTGAAGTATACTTTAGTGAATAATTACAAATTTAATAATTAAATTTAGGTTGAAATAGTTTAATTTATTCCAATTGCCTCTAGGTGTTGTGGATTTTTAAGTTTTTCTAGGAGAAACAAACAATTTTAGTGGCTAAATAATCCAATTGTTAGGAATTTAGATAAATCTTTTAAATTTATCAAAATTTATCAGAATAATGTCCTCTCTTGTAACCCAAGAGCATAATGATGCTTGTTAGGTCTAAGGATGGTAACAATGCCTCTTCTGTCACCAGACCTCATTCTTACACAAAATGTGTTTTCCCTACACCACTCACACAATTGTAAATAGTCCTTTGTAAATATTCCTCTAAATTATCCTACTATGAAGGTGCTACTCTTTCCCAGTAGAAACTTCCCTGGTCCTTCTCATCTGAAAAGCAGGTAGTATTAGTAACCATCTCCAAAGGCTGTGGTGAGGATTGCATGCCACAGTATTGGCGTTACAAGGTCAAACAATGTTCTATGTTCTCTAGAGAATGCAGCATGAGACAAAGCATAAGTGCTAATGATTTATTCCGGGAGGAACGATCCCAATCAGCCAAAGGGAACTGTGTCCAGGACAGATGGGAAGAAAATGAGAAACAATTTGTTCCCTTACTGGCCACTTCTTCACAACAAGCTATGAAGAGGCACAGCTAATTTCTGGGAGGTATACTCAGGCACAAAAAAAATTTCCTGTGTAGAAAATCTACCTCTTGGAATAGTCCTGTTGAGAGAAAGTCAGAAAGGATATTGAATACTCCATCTCTTCTTGGCCATTGATCACATTGGGTCTCAAATGGCTTTAACTCCCCAGGCTTTCAAATCATGTGATCATTGTGGCTGGACATTGGATCACTATGAGTCGGACGTGACTTAATGGCACCCAACAACAACAACAACAACAACACCTTCTTTAAATTGTCTCATATCTCAGTTCTTATTTTAGACACAAACCATGGAAAGTCAACATAACATATGATCCTACACAGGAAAGGGCTAATTGGAAGGAAAATGTTGGAGGATGCACAACCAAAAGAAATGGGGGATTTGAAACTGGAACATTGGAAAAATGTTTTAGGAAAATGATGATGAAGGATAATTTTTTAAAAAATTAAAGAAAATAATAATGGCTACTTGAACTGAAAGTCAGATAGCAAGTCGCAACAATAAGCTACATAATGCTTTGAGGACGGGTCATAATGCTGGTCCTAACTCTAGGTTACACATACAGTGCAAGACACTGTTATGCAAAAGCAGAGAAGCTACAAGTACACATATGGAATAGCCTTATAGAGAAAGGAATGAAGAAAGTAGTGCTGCCTCCAGCTCTTCTGTAGCATCCACCTGTACCTTGCTTCCTACACTTGGGTTTTTGTAAACTTCATGGAACACATGTATTAGTTCAGACTTTTTAGGTTATAGGTAATAGACTGTACTCAAACAAATTCAAGCACCACCACCAACAACAAAAATAACACACTGGCTCCTATATCTTCGAGAAACCCAACCTTGGGTATGGCTCAATCCAGGAATTTAATGATGCCGTTGGGAAAGCTGTCTAATTTTCTTTCCATCCCTTAGCTGTCCTTTTCCTTTGTAGGCCTCATTCCCAGGCATGTGCTCTCTAAAAAGGCAGGGATGATGGTCCACAATGATCTTTAATCACCTTAGGCTCTAGAGAAAGGACCTTAAATTCCAACATCCATGTTGATCATGAAAAAAGAACTCAGATCGGCTTGTCTAGAGTCATTTTGCTATCCTTGACTTGAGCAATGATTCCACAGAGAGAAGGTGTTCTGGACAGCTCAGCATCGTTGCTTAATCACTTTTATTTTTTCTTTCTTGAAAAAGTTATTTATTTATTTATTTATTTATTTATTTATTTATTTATTGGTATTGGGGCTTGAGTCTAGGGCTCAGCTAAGGTAAGAAAATCTCTGAATGGAAAAGATATTGAATAGATCAATAAAGCAACAGATTTTTACTACATTCTTCCCTCCATATCCTAGGCAGTGGCACATTTATTTAATAAATAAATAAATAAAAAGGAAATACAAAACATTTTTGTGTATTTAGAAATTTTCAAGTCCAATTCAATTGCTGGAATTGAAAGATATATTAATAAACAAGTATAAAATTTAAATAAAATGTGATAAATATGTGCTATAAGTTATAGGTACTATGTCAATATAGCTTGCAGCCCCACCACTGTGGCATCCGATCCCATCAGATCTCAGAAGCTAAGCAGGGTCAAGCCTGGTTAGTACTTAGATGGGAGACTGCCTGGGAACACCAGGTGCTGTAGGCTTGGGAGAAGGACCCAGCAGCCCACTGCTAAATAAGAAATCTGCTAGTGAAAAACTTTATGAATAGCAGAGACGCACTGACAATAATGTTTTCCCTGTTGTACATAGGGTTGCTATGAATCAAACACCAACTCAATAGCACCTTACAAGATACATTACAGAAAGAATTGCAAGGCCACATAAGTTTTCTGTAACTTCTTTAGTGAAAACTTCCTTTTAGATATATGCCATAAATGCCAACTGAAATTATACTCATTCCGAAAAAAATCACATTTTGAGAAGAATCAAAAGTAAAATGGATGATCCTACGGTCAGACATGTGATGAACATTAATCCTGTGGTAGAACTGTGGAGGCTGACGAGGCAAAAATATTTGGAAGAAGAGAAAGGAAAGTAAAAGGGACATTTTTGTGGTACTTCCTAGATTCTTGTTAGCAGCTCATCACCTCATTAAGATGGTCCTTTCCTCTATTGACAGAATCCTCTTAAAAAAACAAAACAGAGACTTAAATAAAAAGAGGTCATTGCATGACATTTCTGTTGACTTGACTACTGTTTCTCATGGCAACAGATGCTTCTATTAGTCATGTTTCTGCCTGGGCTTCCGGATATTTGAAAAAAAAAAAAAAACAGAAAAATGTCTACTGTTGTGTGTCCTCAAATCCATTTGCTTCCTTGCTGCTTTGACCTTTTTTGTGTTTCCACCTTCCACATTTAATCTCTACAAGTTATATTTAAATTATTTTTAAAGATTATGTGGGCTGGGATTTAGCTTTGTTGGTAGAGTACCACTCTGCAGTCTCTAAGGTCCCAGGTTCAATTCCCAGCACCACAAAAATGGGAGAAGGACATGCCAATCCATTCCTGAGGCAATCCCGAAACAATCAGCCATTGAAAACCCTATGAAGGTTGCTATGAGTTGGACATGAGTTGACAGCACCTAATAACAAAGATTATGTATTTTAGAATTTTAATTATTCTATTTGTTGTAAATACATATCTAATCTCTTAATATGTGTGAAGTTGGGAAGCATCAATTCATTCTACATATATAAACTCAACATAATACAGCTAATTTTATAATGTTTTATTTGCACTTAGCAAGTATGCGGTAGACATAAGTAAAAACTAGTTTCACTTTTTCTTGAGAATTATTTGAAGTACATGTGTACATGAGAGTGTATTTGAGTGTACATATATTATTCTTATTCCTCTAAAATAGCTATATTTTATTTGGGGAAAACAGTATTTTTGTTTATTTTTATAAATTTGGGGAAAACAAAGGCACAAAGAAGAAAGTAATCATCTTATATATTAATGTTTATAGAATATAACATAAATATCTCTTCTGGTATATAAATCATGTTGTATTACAATTAATTTAATAATTACTCCATTTGTAGTATTGTTTATCTCCTAACAGACAAG
>VMDO01020020.1:0-38436 GCA_007922755.1 Pedetes capensis | reverse complement strand
TGTCACCAACACCATATTTTCCAGCTGCAGAGCCTTCTTCTTTGTTTCCAACCTTTGCATTCCAGTCTCCTGTGATTATCACTGGTGACTTGATTGCATGTTTGATCTCTTTCAGATTGCAGAAGCTGATAGAAGTCTTCCCTTTCTTCATTTGTGGCCTTAGTGGTGGGTGCATAAATTTGAATAATAGTCATATTAACTGGCCTTCCTTGTAGGCGTATGGATATTATTCTATCACTGACAACATTGTATTTCATGACAGATCTTGAAATGTCTTTTTAGATGATGAATGCAATCCCATTTCTCTTTAGTTTATCATTCCCAGCATAGTAGACCATAAGATTGTCTGACTTGAAATGGCCTATACCGGTCCATTTTAGCTCACTGATGCCTAGAATGTCAATGTTTATGTGATCCATTTCTCTTATAATGATTTCTAATTTTCCTAGATTCATAGTATGTACATTCCATGTTCCAATTATTAATGGATGTTTACAGTTGTTTCTCCTCATTTTGAGTCATGTCACATCAGCAAGTTGAGCATCCTGGGGCTTTACTCCATTTCTGTCATCACAGTAGACTCTACTTGGAGGAGGCAACTCTTCCCCAGTAGTCTTTTGAGTGCCTTTCAACCTAGGGGCTCATTTTCTGACACTGTATCTGACAGTGTTTCTTTGCTATTCATAGGGTTTTCAATGGGTAGTTGTTTCGGGAGTGGCTTGCCAGGTCCTACTCCCTAGTCTGTCTTAGTTTGGAAGCTCAGCTGAAAAGCTGTCCACATGGGTACCCTTGCTCATATCTACGGTTACAGTGGCAGAGCTCTTAGACTCATCGCAACACACAAGCCCCCCACAGTGGGGCAAACTGACAGATGTGTGTGGGAGGTTTGTCACAGATGGCCTTCTTGGTGTTGAGGTGTTTCCCTATTATGCCAATTTTCTCCAGGGTTTTTATCAGGAAAGGGTGTTGCGCTTTGTCAAAAGCCTTCTCAGCATCAATTGAGATGATTATGTGATTTCATTCTGCAGATCTCTTGATATGTTGAAGTATATTGATTGATTTTCATATTTTGAGCCAGCTTTGCATGTGATCTTTGTAGCTAAGCAATGTTGGGCCTGCTTAGTACTTGGATGAGAGAGACTGCCTGGGAATACCAGGTTCTGTGGGCTTAGGAGAAAGGCCTGGCAGCCCACTCCCAAAAAACAATTAGCCATTGAAAACCTTATGAATAGTAGAGAAGCACTGACATAGTTCTGGGCCTGGCAAGTATTGGTTAGTGTTTCATTTTGTTGTACATAGGGTCGCTGTGAGTTGGACCAGACTCGATGGAACCTAACAACAGCATATAGAATTTATGTCTAGAGTTTTGTTAAAGAACACTGTGAAGCTTTTGAGCAATTATGTTGCTGTATGTGGATACATACATGAGATGCGATCAAAAGATATGGTGAATGTTTAATTATTACAGTAATGTAATTTAATTATTACAGTAATGTAATTACAGTAATGTAAATTATTACAGTAAAAGATACATTTCTGTTAATCCGCCTCAAAATATCTTGGTTTCAAATATACTTATTCCATTGTTCTTACCCCATTCTGAAGCAGTTCTGGAAGTCCTCTTTGATGAATGTCTTTAGTTTCATGCTCCATCATGACAGTACTCTATGTCATACATCTCTTTCTGGCACAGCAGTTTCTGTCAAAAACATCACAGTGTATCCTTGCCCACCTTATTCACCTGATCTGGCACCCTGTGACTTTGGCTCTGTCTCAAAATCAAAATTAGCATGAAAAGGTAAACGTTTTGACTTGATTAAGGACATTTTGGCAGCCACAACAGTGAACCAAAGACACTCAACGAAAGAGGACATGTAGAACTACTTCAGAAAGTGGCTAGATTATGAGATAAAAGTGTTTGAAGCCAGGGGAAGTATTTTGATGGAATTAATAGCATTTTGTCTTTTACTGCAACGAATTTTTAAAAAATTTAAGTAGCCACCATATTTTTCTGCCACATTTCTAATTTCCGAATTATTTCTTCTATTTAAAAAATAACAACACTCTCACTTTCAAACATTTTTGAGTAAATGTTACTTAAAAATTTATGGGTTTTGTTATAATACTAAGTAATCAGTTTTAGGAGTAAAAATTTCTTTTAGAACTATCTTTTTCAATTGTTTATGGTAGAGATTCTCAAACTGTCTTGATTGATAACACCCTTAATGTTTTAGTCATTATTTTATGGTGCCCTGGGTCTAAAGGAAATACCTGAGAATTGTACCTACTATTAGATTCAGATAACTTAAAGCGTTTATACTCCTAACTGCTCAGCCATTTAAAAATAATACACAAAGCTAAAAGAAAATTAATTTTTATCTTAGTCACAATTATTACTAATGGATTGTGTAAACCTTTGGGCACTGCACTACTCTCAAATATTCGAATTGATTAGTAATCAGTATACTTATTTCCAGTTCTACCTTGACTTTTGTGTGGTATTTGCTTTCTATCTTAGTAATTTCTCCAGATGTCACTTCACAAATATATGATACCATGAAAAGAAATGTGGAACAGCTTAGCGTTGAAATTTGTGAACTACTTTTGAGCAAGTAGTTTCCCTGTGTCTCACATTTGTATTGCTGCTTCCCTCAAACATTTAAACTATCTTTTCATATCTTTGAGAGTTTGTTGAGACAGTATGAGTCCTAGCACTGTCCATGCTGAAAACTGTGAATCTATGCAAAAGGTGTGCAACAGTTGAGGTTAGGACAATATGTTAATATCTGTTGATTCTTTTCTCAAAATTTCTACCTGAAGTGGAATGGTTTGCATTGGATTGAAAAAAAAACCTAGCAAATTATCAGTTCTCAAGTATTTTACTTGAAAAATGTCTGTTTTATCAGTATCCTTTTCAGAAGATGTTTTTGAAGCAAACAGCATTACTTCTGTAATACTATTTCGTAAACTTGATGCATTAAATATTCTATTGTAAAATAGGAGGTTATGAAAATTATACTTGCTATTTTATGTTGGGAGAATGACCTGCTAGCCCAATCCCGAGACAGTCAGCCATTGAAAATTCTATGAATAGCGGAGAAGCACTGACATGCTGGTCATGGCACAGTGTTGGGGAGTGTTTTGTTCTGTTGCACGTAGTGTTCCTGCAAGTCATGAAGGCACCTAACAACAACATGTCAAGTTCTATAAGAATATGTACATGTCTATAAATCTATATGAATATGTAGCTTTTTAATATAAAATAGATCTCATTTTTGTGTACCCTCACATGTGTTATACAATTAAGCCAGATAAGATGGGGAGACTACCCAGGTTAGTTGTTAGTACCTATTTTGTACTGCCATAAAAACTTCAAATTCCAGCCTTTCTTGTGTATAATAGGGACTGAAGAGAGATGTCTATCTATAGCTGCATTTGCTTTTTTTTTTCCCTCATATTACCAGCTTAAACTCTTATGGTACAGTAAGATGTGGTTTTCCCTGTCTTTTCATCTGTTAATGAAATTTCCCCTTAGTGGGGAATGATGGCAATGTACAACTCAGGGATATATAGCATCTGTTTTGCCTTTTCCTCTTTTTACATTTTGTTCCTTAGCTGGCCAGTTTTTCTTTCTTTCTTTTTTTTTTTTTTCTTTTTTCTTTTGGTACTGGGATGAACCTAGGTCCTTGGACGTGCAAAGCATGTACTCTGCCACTGAGCTGTACCCTCAGTCAGGTGACTGGTTTGTAATGGTGATTTAATCACATTAAAACAGCAAACAGTTTTGACTCATTTTTGAAGCACATTAAAACTTGAGTTCCTTCTATAGATTTTCATCTTTTTTTCCCCCCTGCAGTGGTAGGGATCAAAGTCAGGGCCTTTTGCTTTCAAAGCAAGTGCTGTATGATTGAGCTGCACCCCTCTCCCTGAGTCCTGATGTATATAATTATTTGTCCAAGATTCTAGTATCAGAATAATTTTATGTAGTTGAAATACAAATTCGTTGTTAACTATGTGATGAGTGATCTTAATTATTAACTTGATGGGACAAGAGATGCCTAGCAGATTAGTAATACACACTTCTGGGTGTGTCTGTGAGGGTGTTCCAGAGAAGATTGGCATGTGGGACAGTACCTTATGGGGTAGGACCCATCCTGAATGTGGGTGGCACCATCCAATAGGGCGGGAGCACAAATGGAACAAAAGTGGAGAAAGGAGGAAGCCAGCTGCCTGTGCAAGCTGTGCTCTTTTTCCTGATCAGGTGTGTCTGTCCATTTCTGCTGTTACCTCATATGGTCTTCAGCTTCTTTATCTTCCGTATGGACTCACACCAGGGACACTCCAAGGAGCTTTGACACTTTCAGACTAGGGTTGTATCATTGGTCCTTCTCGTTTTGAGGCTTCCAGTTTCTTGGACTAAGCAGCTACTAGATCCTCTGGCTCTCACAATCTCTGGCATGCCGATGGCCATTAGTCTACTGTCCAGCCTCCAGTCAAGTAAGCCAGTCTAGTAAAGGTCCTTCTATAATTTTATCTGTCTGTCTGTCTGTCTGTCTCTCTCTCAGTTCTGTTCCTCTGGAGAATCATAATATACTGTATGTGTGGAAAATGTCATCTAGTTAATTTGTGTGTGTGTGTGTGTGCGCGTGCGTGTGTGTGTGTGTGTGTGTGTGTGGTTTTAAAGAACTTCATGGTTACTTCCAACAAACAGAAATTGTTAATTTTCATATCACATGTGTAAAATAAGAACTTGGTTTCTTTTTCCTTCTTTTTAAATATGGAACATTACTTTCCCAAGCACTGTGTACTCTAAGATGTTGTCTTTCCTCACTTTTTCTGCCATAAATTAAATTAGTTTATGGACTTCCTCTTTTATTTCACATATCAGTATGTTTATTGTTATGCCAGTACCACACTGTCTAATTTATTATACCATAATTTCCTTTTTATCTTGATTAAAAAGAAGTTTCCCCGTTTTCTTTTCCTTGAAATATTTTGACTGTCATTAAGCTTTTGTTTTTCTGTATAAATTTAGAACCAGCTTATTAATCTTTGAGGTATTTATTGTGATTGCTTTACATAATTATATCAATTTTAGGAAAAAATGATGCCTTTAAGGTACTGAGTTTTTAATCACTGAACATGGCATAACTTCCTTTGCATTAATCTTCATTCATGTCTTCTAGTGACATTTTCTACTTTTTTCCCAAATCATGGTTCCCTTATCTTCTGTTAAACCTGTAACTTAGAACAGGGGCCATCAAACAAAAGCCCACAGGACAAATCTGCATGCCACTTGTTTTTGTTAAGGTCCCTGATGTGAAAATGCTAGCCAAGAGTTTTATAAGTGGTTGGAAAAAAATCAAAAGTATATTATGGCATGTAAAATATGTGAATTAAAGTTTTAGTGTCCATAAATAAAGTTTGTTTGGAATATAGCTGTTCATTTATTTAAGTATATGACTGCTTTTGTGTTATACATGACAGAATTGACTGTTGAAACCGATTGTGTGGCCTACAAATCACACAATACTTGTTCTGTTGTGCTTTATAGAAAAAAATTTATTAGTCCCTGGCATAGAATTATTGTTTGTCTTATTGTTTATTTATATGTGTTAGGGTCAGGCTAGGGTGGGGTTTCAGCCTCCCTTTCCTTTACGTCTTTGTCTATTCCCAATAAGAATTAAAGTCATAATGAGTATGGTTGTCAGTGATCTGTGTTGTTTAGATATATTTGAACAGAGCAAAAGGTTAAGAAAAATGATATCATGATTTATGTAGTAATCACCGTAACTGTATTTTGGATTTTACTTTTGAGAGTTTAACCTAATTTGCCTTTTTTGTTACTGATTTCCCCTTTTACAGGAAATTAAACGAGAGACAGAATCCAAGGAAGACAATTTGCCTATCAAAAGGGAAAGGCATGGAAATGTAGCAAGTCTTGTGCAACGAATGAGCACTTATGGACTTCCAGCTGGAGGAATTCAGCCACATCCACAAGTCAAAAACATTAAGAAGAGTATGTAAATAATTCCATTCCTGCTTATTTAACTATTTTTACCTTGGATTAGTATCTTTGAAATTGTGGTCTGTGAATCCCTTGTGGTACTAAGTAGTTGACAATAAGGAAATAAAAAGCACATACATTTCCCAAATTGAAAATGTAAGTATATTAATGATTTTTATGGAGTTCCTTTATAGCTTACATCAAAACAGGAGGCTACTTTATAACTGTGCATAAATTTAGAAAAATTGATTCAATCTTGGTAACTACCAAATTATTCTCATATTACTGGTTATTGGTCCATGTAGTCAGTTTTCATTTTTAGTCATGTGCAGTCAATAACCTTGATAATCCAGCATGATTAGTGGGAAGTTTTTTACAGGAATTATAAATTAAAATATGAAGCTTCTTTCTCATTAATGTTACAGACTCTGTTGGATGATTAACACCTTAACTGTATTTAATAATATTTATCTATTACAATGCTGAAATGTCTGCTGATCCTTAGCAGAAGTTTGACTTTTTTTTTTTTTTTTTTTTTTTTTGGTGGTACTAGGGTTTGAACTCAGGGCCTCGTGCCTGCATGCTTTGCAAGTGCTGTACCTCGGAGCTGCACCCTCAGCCCATTTTTTTACTTTTTGAGACAGGGTCTTGCTAAGTTACGCAGATTGCCTCTGGTCTTGAACTTGCTGTCCTCCTACCTCTGTCTCCCGCTGGGATTACAAGTTTGTGCCACCGTACCCAGCTATAGATAAATTTTTTTCTCTCTTAGATAGAGTTTTGTTGTATAGCTCAGGCTAGCCTTGAACTTGTGATCCTCCTGCATCAGCCCCTGGAGTGCTGGGATTATAGACGTGCCACCCTGCCTGGCAAGTTCTTTGTCTTCAGTGGTTAGATTTCTGAATGAAGACATTTATTTTTCAAAGTGACTGGCCCAGCAGAGTGCCCCCTTAAAGATTTGTTGCTCTGTAAACATGTTAGGAGAAAAACTTGACAGAGAAGAAGAGTATCACATTTTAAATCATACAGTTTTGAGTCTGTTTTATGTCGTCAACAAGATCATTTAAATTCTCTTGAGATTTATTTGCTGCTTGTGAGAAAAGTTAGAGAAGAGGCAATAATTGTCATTCTCAAAGATGGTTAATTAAAAAGTTGTTGTTGTTAGGTACAGTCGAGTCAGTGTCCGACTCCTACCAACCCTACATACAACAGGCAAAACACTACTGTTAATGCTTCTCTGCTGTTCATAAGGTTTTCAATGGCAGATTGTTTTTTGGAAGTGGGTTGCCAGGTCCTTCTCCCAAGCCTACAGCATCTGCTGTTCCCTGATGGTCTCCCCTCCAAGTATTAACCAGGCCCGACTCTGCTTAGCATCTGAGATTTGATGGGATTGGATGCCACAGTGATACCTCTGCAGGCATAATTAAAAACTGTGAAGCATTAAACATGTACAGTGTAGTACAAGATTTGTGGGAACAGGTAGCAAATGTTTTAACATTAAAAAAACCCTGTAATCCCATGAAAGATTGCTTGATTTGATTTAATAAGTAATAAATATATATTTAATTACTTTTACCTTGGATCCGTATCTTTGAAATTGTGGTCTGTAAATCCCTTGGACTAAGTGGTTGCCAATAAGGGAATTTCATTCACATACATTTCCCAAATGGAAAATGTAAGGGTATTAATGATTTCTTTTTGTAGAGTTCCTTTATAGCTTAGTTAATTTTATGCTTTCTGTCAGGTCTGGGGGAATCTCTACTTACTGGGTTATATCATCCTTTATTTTCAAAAGTGAAAATACTTTGATAAAAATTAAGCAGATTTCTTGATACCAAGACAAACCAGTTAAATATTTTCTTGTATCCTGCTTCCCAGAAAATGTGGTGTTCAAACAATATTTTACATATCACCCATACTGCTTTTAGCCGAACTGCCTAAAGGACAATTTCAGCAATTCTAATGGTCCTGGATTCTTAAACTGCTTGGAAACTGGGGGACAAATAGCAGAGGTCTATATCCTACAGCTGTACCTCTATATAGAATTTCTATGCTCACGGAGAATTTTTATAGGCTCCTGGAAGTGTTATTTATGACCTCTGCCCATAATAAAATGTATTTACAACTTTCTTTCACTCTGTGGAACTGTAAAAGGACAAGTTTCATTTGAAATAGAGGCTACACAAAGAGTTTCAGAGTTATGAGTACTTTATTAATTTTATCACCCAACTGGGAAAGTCTGCAACCATACCACTGTGGCCTCAGATTTTCTCAGATCTCAGAAGCTTAGCAGGGTCGAGCCTGCTTAGTACTTCCATGGGAGACTGCCTGGGGACACCGTATACTGTAGGCTTGGGAGAAGGACCTGGCAACCCACTCCAAAAAATCAACCCTCCATTGAAAACCCTAGGAATAGAAGAGAAACACTAACAATATTGTTTCGCTTGTTGGATGTAGGATTGCTATGAATCAGTCACCCACTTGATGGCACTTAACAACAACTACAACAACAACTAGGAAAAGATATAACAAATTTTACCTTCCTTAAGAACATTGGGCATAATTCCTTCCTTGTAAGAAGGAAAACTCATTTTGTGGTTGGTATCAGGAAACTTAGGCATTTTTTTTCCCTAAGAAAGCTCTATAACTTACTTTTAAATACATGTGCTGCAGTGGCTAAATTGGCTATTTGCTTCAGCTAACAATTAGAACAGGATGCAGGTTTTGCTTTCCTGTTTTCCTGTCATTTTTGTATGATTACTGGTATTTTTATTAAATCCGATATTTTTTGTTGCTCTTAGCATATCTATTATTCATAAAATAAGCTATTTAAAAATCCCTCATTGTGTTGTTAAATAGTAGAGAATACCAGGATTCAATACTATTTAACAAAAACAAGTCTCCCACACCATTGTAGAGGTTGATAGTATAAACATTGACATGTGACTGTTCAATTTAAATCTCTGTATACTAAAACAATCTGTGTGTATGTTGATTTTGTTTAAGCAACTAAAAAGGAGATCTCCACTTAAGTAACATGATTTGGTTTGTTTTAGTACTCTGAAAACTGGAATTCATGAGACTGGTGAGGTATTTTTCTGTAGTCCTTAATGTGTTGGCTGTTTTCGTATATACATGAAACCATTGAAACTTTTGCTATTGTATATTATTATTACCCTGATAATGTCTCTAGTAAATCAAATAGGTATTTTCTATAGCAAACACAGAATAGTATAGGGTTCCTAGGAAAATATTTATTATAAGTTACTAAAGTCATGACTAGGAAAAGGTTGATTATTATAAGTTGCTAAAGTAAGAGAAGAGAACAGATTTGGATTTCTCTAAGCCAGAATAGGCACAAGTTTCATTATTTTTGATACCTTTATAAAATCAGCCATAAAATGTTGGTACTGTGCTTAGGGAACAAAGAGTTAACATCTTTTAGTGTCGTAGCTATAAATAACATTTGGTGTCAAATATTAGTAGATATTTCACTTTAAATTTAGAAAAAATTGATGCCATATGTAAATTACTCTTGTCATATGTAAAGGAAGACATCACTGCTTGCTGTCTTTTCTTTATTAGTTGAAATTCATGCTGCAAAGGAAAATTTTCACCTAGTTAATAATTATTTTGAATATAAAAGATACACTGAAATTGATACTGATAGATCACTTGTAGGTATACTAATAGGAATGATGTTGCAGATGAAAACTAGCTGACAGAATATTAATCTACATATTGCTTCATTTCCAAAAATACTTGGTGGCAAAAAGTATGCCTTCTGATTTTGAGTCATTGCCAAAGACAATAATGGAAATTCTGAATATTATCAAATTGTGACCACTGACTATTCATCTTTGTAGTATACCTTTTAAAAAATGGGAGTATTGTTAGTTCAGGCTCTGCTCTTTGACATTACAGTATTCTGACTTTTTTCGGAAAAAGATTCAGATTACTCATTCCAATGTAGTCTCAGTGGGAGGATGCAGATAGGGCATTCTTTCTGTCTTATTTTATAATTTTAAATCTACTGAAAAGTTTCTTTTTAATTGCTTTATTTATAAACATTCTTTTTTATCATTCATTTCTGTGTAGCTCGGAAAAGCTATGGAGGTGACTCATGATAAGTCAATTTTTAAAATTGACTTAAGTTCATGCATCCTTTTATTGACAACTTTGTTCTTCTATGTATTGTTGGGATTTTTTTTTTGTACCTGGAATAGGTTCTGATACATTGTAGAAATTAATACTTCACATGCATTTATGGGTCAAGACTGTGTAACCTGAAATATGAACAATCCCAGAATTCCTTTAATTGTACCACCAATTAAATTAATGGATTAATTCAATATGAATGAATTATTAATTATATGAAATCTTGTGAAAAAATTTTTAATAGATGGTTCACATTTTGTGGTAATAGGAACTGTGTAGATATTTTTATCCATTGTGACTTTCTCCTTTGAAAAATAATTCCTTTGCAAATCGTTCTGCACACTAATTTGAAAATTCATGCTTAGTATGAGAGGAAAACAATACAGCTGTTGGTTAAAGTATAACTATGCTCAAGGTTAATTGATGTGCCTGTGATGGGAGCTCAAGATGCTGTACTCACACCACCTTAAATCCAGTTTTAAGATATTGATACTCAATGAAAAAGAAGCAAACCACAATTTTTAAAAAAGATCTAAAATAATCAGAAAATTTGAAAGTATTTTCTTCTTTTAAGAGCACCCTGAGCAAAATAGATTTTTCTTTTCAGTAATTTAGATACCTTTTCCCATTTATCTATGAAATTCCAGATACAAAGATCCCATGAGTGAACACATTCTTGCAACAACTTGCAAACTATTTAGGGAACCTATCAGTAGTGTAAGAGATGAGAACTTTTCTTGAAGTATGAAAAAAAACTACTATTATCTAAATTTTAAAAATTTTACTGTGAGACCTGATGAGAGGTGACATTTAAAACAATGTAACTGTGAACTCTGTTAGTGATATTATGGTCATTATTTTCTTTGGTTTGATCCCTTAAAAGCATATAAAAATCTTCCTATCTAGATTACTTAAGATTCTCCTTCAGGGAGATCCACACTGAAGCTGCCAAGAAATGCAGACTATGAAATCTGGCTCTGTAGCTCACTTACAGCTGCCGCCACTGGAATTGCTGCACTATTGATGCCTGAAGCAAGTGGTCACCTTCGGACTGGGCCTGCCAGGCTGCTGTGCCTGCCATTGTTAGAGATGCAAAAAGAATTATAAGAACGTAAAGGAGTTGGCATTAGTGTTTGTGAAATCAGTCAGCCGATCATCTGATTTTGCCAAGATCATTAACAACACAGAGAATCTTGCTTGGTAATTGTTAGTTGTTCTAGACAACTATGACGTGATCTTTGTGTAAAGAAGTGGATCTGGCTAGATCAATGCTATGCCCTTAAACCTGACTGGCCTGAAAGCTGGAAGGTTTGCCCATCATAAGGGTGACAGGAGTTTGGTCCGCTAAGGCTGCAAAAGAATCTGAGAAGTTTGGGACTGTGAATACCATCCTCCCTAAACTTGGGAGCTATACAAAAACTCCAGATCCAAGCACCTGAAACTACAACCCAGATGGCTCCTATGTATATTTCTGTGCAAAGGAGATCATACACATTCTGGGACTTGATTTTATACCTGGATATCAGGACCAGTGCTGGTTTGTGATAGGCCTTCAAATTTTTTATCCAAGGCAGTGGTTGATTCCAAGTTTGGTGTGATTTTTTTTTTTTTTTTTTTTTTTTTTTTTTTTTTTTTTTTTTTTTTTTTTTTTTTTTTTGCTGGTGAATGTTGGCTCTGCTGGTTGGTAGTGGTGATCATCTATCTGTGAAGGCATGCTGGAGTTCACTCACCCTCAGAGAGTACCCATTGGTCCTGGAGGACAAAGTACAGACTGGAAATAGCTCATTGTGTGATGTGCCTCCATGTTTCAGCATCTGTGTCATGGGTGTTGTCTTGGAGTGTATTAAGAACAGTAGTTGTGAGGCAGTCATGGAGAAGCGTAGCTCCATCAAATCTCAAATGATTTATGAGATTATTGATAATTCTCAAGGATTTTCTATAGTAGCTCCATCAAATCTCAAATGATTTATGAGATTATTGATAATTCTCAAGGATTTTCTATAGTTCTATGGTTGAGCAACAAAAAAGAACCAACATGAATATTCCATTCTGCATTGGCAGTGCCAAAGGATATGGATATGATACCTTTTTTTTTTTTTTGGACAGGTATTTGCTTTTGTAGCCTAGGCTGGCCTTGAACTCATGAACCTCCTGCCTCAGCCTCCTGAGTGCTGGGATTACAGGCGTGTACTACCATGCTTATTAAAAAAGATTTCTTGATAAAGCACTTGAACTCAACATAATCCTTTTGAAAGTGCACAGGTTGGTGGGGGGGCCTCTGTGCCTGGCTGTATAATGCTGTCACAATGGAAGATGTTGAGGAGGTAGCCACCTTTATGAAAAATTTCTTGAAGATGCATCAGCTACGAACATATCCAGTGTATACTTTGCCCTTTAACAAGATACAAAGTTTAAAGTATCTTTAGAATGGTTACAAGAACTTAACAGACTGTTTTTTTCTGAATAAACATGCTTATTATCCATTCTTCTTTTTTCAAAGAATAACAGCAAAATATCCAGACCTCTGAAAAGCTGGGACAATCAACTAATGGCCACCTTAATTCTAAATTGATCTGGAAGCATTTAATGTTTGTTTCTCTTCTAATGAATCCCAGCCAATCTTACCTTTGCTGCTACTTTTTTTCTAGCTACAGATCAGTATTTGAAATTGCCTTGCACTTAATTATGGTAATTGCAATTAGTTATTTCTAGAATCACATGAATATACTGCATGGAGAGTAGGAAGGCCTCTAGTTGCTGAATCTAGACAGCATTGAGGTCTTCTTGATTCCACAGTTGTTAAAGATTGATGATTTGGTGAGTGTTTTGGAGTTCAGGCAAAGGGACAAACCATAGATCTTTCTCTATACTGCTATTCTTCATAAAGAGTTAAAAGTGACTTACTGTATGTTTATATAGCAAGATTTATTTTTAGTATACAGTTTACATATCTGTGCATTTATATTTCTAATAAAACAGTTCTTAGTGAAAAAAATATATATAGAGAGAGACTTTTACAATTTGTTAAAAGTCCTTGACTTCATGCATTATACCATTCTACTGGCAATAGTTCCACCCCCTTTCCAGTCCCTGCCTCTTCACTGCTAAGCTGCTTCAGATAAGGGATCTAGAAGTCACACAATTTATTTATACTGTCCTTTCAGTAGGTGGAAGAAATGATTGGTGTTGGGTTTTTTTTTTTTTTTAACTTCCTCAGTGACCTACTGTTTGTTCAAATGTGTGTTGTTCACTTTCTATGTATTCATGTAATTTCTAAAGTTTCTCTTTGTGTTGATTCCTATTTTTATTCCATTGTGATAAGAAAATACATAGGATGTGATTTTGGTTTTTTGAATTTGTTGAGAATTGTTTTGTGGCCTAATACATGGTCTACCCCAGAGAGAGTTCCATGTGTTGATGAAAAGAATGTGTGTTTTGTGGTTTTTGAATGGAATATTCTGTAAATGTCTAAGTCTATTTGATCTATAGTGTAGCTCAACTTTGGTTTTATTTTTGTTGGGGTTTTTTTTTTTTTTTTTTGGTCTGGATGATCTATTCACTGGTGACAATGGGATTGAAATCCTCCACTGTTATTGTATTGAAGCCTGTTTCTCGCTTTAGATGTTTTATTAAATTGCGTGCTCCATTACTAGGTATATCTACTTTTGTAATCATCACATCTTTTTGATGAGTTGATCACTTAATCATCATATACTGAGGGTGCCAAGAATGTATAAACATTTTAAGAGATGTTGTCTACATATTATTTTAAAGTTGAGTTGAATTATGGTAACAATGTATAGTATGACCTTTTCTCAACTGATGGCATAATCTAATGAAGATAAGCATGCAACACATTCTTAAAACATCAAAATGGAAAGGTTTTGTCCCAGGATGTGTATATGTTCCTTTTGGTACCCTTGCTAATTTTGTGTTAAGTTCTATTTTTTTCAGATATCTTGTTGTTGTTGTTAGGTGCCGTCGAGTTGGTGTCCAAGTCATAGTGACCCTATGTACAATAGGCCAAACACTACTGTTAGTGCTTCTCTGCTATTCATAGGGTTTTCAATGGATGATTGTTTTCTGGGAGTGGGTTGCCGAGTCCTTCTCCCAAGCCCACAGCACCTGGTGTTCCCACGTGGTCTTCTATCCAAGTACAAATTAGGCTTGACCCTGCTAGATTACAAGATCTGGCAGGATTGGACACCACAGTGCTATGGCTGCAGACTTTTCAGATATAAGTATAGCTATTTCTGCTTGGTTTCAGTTTCCATTTGCTTGTAATATTACTTGTCATTCTCTTACTTTCCATCTGTGTGTCCCTACTGGTGATGTGAGTTTCTTGTGGGCAGCATGTTGTTGGGTTTTGTTTTTTAAGCCATTCTGACAATCTGTGTCTTTCAACTGGAGGATTAAGATCATTTACATTCAGTTATTAATGAAAACTATAGACATGTGTCTTCCATTTTGTTGATTTTTTTTCTAGTTTTGAATATTCTTTTTCACCTTTGTAGTTTGATGGTCTACTGTATTGATGGTGTGTGCATGTAATCTTGTAATGGGGTTTATACTTTCACCTGCTATCGTGTCGTTGTTATCTGCCTTCTACTTCTGGGTTCACTGATCCCTTAAGCATCTTTTGTAAGTCTAGTTTGATGGTCATTAATTCTCTTAGTTTTTGCTTATCTTGGAAGTTTTCCTTTCTTCTTTGATTCTGAAAGCTAACCTTTGCTGGAAATAGTAATCTTTGTTGGTAGTTATTTTCTTTCAGGAATTGAAATTCATCATTCCTTGCTCTTCCTAACCTTCAGGATTTTTGCAGAGAAATCTGCTGTTAGTCTAATGGGATTTCCTTAAATTTGACTTGGTGTTTTTCTTTTGAAGATTTTAAAATTCTTTCTTTGTGTTGTACTTTTGACAATTTGAGTATAATACATTATAGAGAAGATCTTTTCTGGTGATGTGTACTTGAGACTCTAGACCTCCTGTACCTGGGTATCTATGTCTTCCCCAAGATTAGGGAATTTTTCTGGTATTTGAATATGTTTTTTGTACTGTTAACCTTCATGTCTTTCCCTTTGAGTATGGTGATGATAATATGTCACAATGGTCTTGTGTGTTCTCTTCAGTCTTTCTGTTTTTAAAATTTTTTACCTAAAGGTGATATTCCAAGTGATCTGTCTTAAGCTTTGACATTTTTTTCTTTTGCTTGATCTAGTCTGCTGTTGAGGCTTTCAATTAAATTTTTTTTTCAACTGAATTTTTTTTTATCTGACTTATTGAGCTCTTTAGTTCCAAGATTTCTGATTGGTTCTTTTTCAAAATCTTTATCTCTTTGTTGAATTTCTCATTCCTGTCTGGCATTGTCTTCCTAATTCATATAACTGTTTGTCTGTATTCTCTTGGGTCTCTTGAGCTTTTCAAAACTCAGTCTTTTGAATTTATTTATCTACCATTTCATATAGTTTGATATCTTTAGAATCTATTACTAGAGGGTGATGGTTTTTAGTAGGTGTCAGATTTCCTTGTTTTCTCATATTTCTTGTGTCCCTGCATTGATATTTGTGTATCTGGTGGGATGGATATATCTACCACATTTTTGGCATGTACTTCTTAGGAAGCAACTTTCTGCTGAAGATACATTTTGGGATATTAGTTTGTTATGCAATGTCAAGTTTATTTTCAGCTAGGTACTATAGTATCTAGCAATATCCCTGTATCTTCCTTGGCTGTAATTAGTGAGTTTAGGCACAGCACATACAGTATTAGAGTTGGAGAGACCCACTATCTCGGTGGATTACTCAAGAGTAGAGACACTCTAGCAATTCAGCCAGGTGTGGTATAATTAGCAGGGAGTAAGGGTGTACCCTATGTGATGATTTGTACAGTGGTGGACATTTCCTTTGGCACTGCTGATACTGGCTCTGTTATTTGAATGGATCTCTGGTGCTGGCAGCTTGCGGAATGATGAGGGATCTGAAGCATTTATTCTCTGAGGCACTGGTGCAGGTCTAGGTGATTGATGGAGTCCAGGAATCACAGCACCCCTTCTGTGGCACTGGATGATCATTTTTTTTGTGTGTGTGTGGTACTTGGGGGTCGAACCTCATGCGTGCTTTGCAAGTGCTCTACCACTGAGCCACACCCCCAGCCCATTTTTTATATTTTATTTTGAGACAGGGACTCACTAAATTATGCAGGCTGCCTCTCGCCTTGAACATGTGATCCTCCTGTTTCTACCTCCTGAGTTGCTGGATTATAGGTATAAGCCACTGAGCTCGGCATTGTTCATTCTTGACAGTAGTGTGTGGTCAGACAAGGTGTGGGGAGACTGATGCAGGAGACCCATGTAGGTGTGGTAAAAGCAAAAGATATGTTATTCTTCTCCGCTGCTGCTATGAGTGTGCCCACCCAGGAGCGAGACCTCAGATCTCCTCCCTTCCAGGTATGCATGCCTAGGGATCAGTCAGTGGCTCAGTGCAATTTTTTTCAGTTGTAGTGCCCACTAGGGATCTTGCAGGAGTGGGCTGTGGCTGGAGTTGGGCAAAATTTTTCTCAACTTTAGTGCAAATAGGAGCTGGGCATAGAGTAACACAGCAGCTACTCAGGCAAATTCTCTCTCCCTACTTTCTTAGGCTGTGCACCTAGGTCCCAGGACAGGGCTATAGATGGAGCTGCAATGGCATTGCTCAAAATTGCCCCAGCATACCTCTATGGGTAGGTGGTGGTACAGTCTCAGAGTTTTATCCTCCTTGTTCGCGACAGGTGCCCCTGTGTACGGCTGGGAGAGGGCTAGTGGGAATTGCATAGGCAACCACCCTCAGTCTGGGCACCCATGCAAAACCACATGTGACTAGCTACATCCTCATCTTAGTGATTGTTGTGGGTAATACCTTCCACTCCACCCGGTATTCCAGTACCTAATCCCTGCTGTGTAGCTCTCTTGGTCAATTTGTGTCAGTCATTCTACTGTGTGAAGACTCGCTCAAGAGGCAGCTGCTCATCCACTGAGCCAGTGCAGTGGAATGGCTGTGGAACACAGAGATGGTAATATACCGGGGTTTCTGACCCCACAGCAGTTCAAAATCAGATAGTAGATCCCCTCTCAAGATGGCTCCTGGCTACAGTACCCTGAGAAATTGCTTAGAGTTGAAGTGAATTCCTTTTCCAAGGCCAGACTTCTGTGTAGATTTCAGCCCTGTTATATATCTAGGCTGTAAAGTTCCAGGGCCCACAAAACTTTCCAGTAATAGGTAGGAGTGCCAGTATCTGCTCTGATAGGTTGCTGTGACTCTTCCTCTGAAGAGGGGAGACTCTTCCTTCCCCACCTGTGGAGCAATGTGGGGGAGTTGATGAGTGTTGGCATTAGCAGGTCTTGAGAGATTTTGTTTCTTTTACTAAGCTATCTCAGGTCTTTGGATTTTACAAGGTTTTCATTTTTCTGTGATTGATTTCCAGTATTCTCCTGCAGTGACTTACCTCAATATGTAGCTACATACCTGTTGCTTTGGTTCTTTATTGTGGTGGAACAAGTGAGTGCTGGGGATTCCCTTGTTCAGCCATCTTACCTGCCTGTTCCACAGACACGCTTCAAAGTAGTGCATTTTAAGGATTTATAGGGTTTTATAAGGAAGTAGTCTGAAAATCGCTGGCCTGGATGACTTGCCTATGATAAATCTGTTGTGTCAAAATGTCTTTAAAATTTTTTTTATAGACTTAATACTGGTAGTGGGTATTTTGCTTTTTTGTTCTGTTTATATCAGATGTAGGAAGAGCTTCCATTGTTAGAGCCTTATGCATTATTAGTAGTTGGATTTATTTGGGGATGAACACATTAGTATGAGGGAAGAGTTAAAAAGCCAGCCATGGCTGATTGTGGTTAGCTTTTAGACTGCTCATATGTTCTGTTTTATTCGTCCCTTTAAGTCCTCTGACTATAAACCCGATATGTGAGTAAAGGTGCTATTTTTTCAAATAATCTTTCTTAACTAGTTTTTTCTTGTTGTTTCCTTTAGAGACCAAGAAGCGTCAGTGTAAAGTTCTTTTTGACTACATTCCACAAAATGAAGATGAGCTGGAGCTGAAAGTGGGGGATATTATTGATATTAGTGAAGAGGTAAGGATAACATGTATGTTAGCAATAACATACCAGTTAAATTAATGGTCTCAGTTTTAGAAAAATGATTTGTAACAATATTATTTTTGTGTGTTGAGAATTGACACCAGTCTTTTTAAACAATAAAACTTAAAAGTATAGTTTCTTTATATGCTATTCTTTGTGTATTATATTTATATATTTACTTTTAGAAATAAAAAACTTTTTAAGTTTAAAATAATAAAATCTAAGAACATGAAATAGCCTTTTCTTTAATTCTGAATTAATGATAGGCACAAAGCAGTGAAATGAAATAAATTTTACCTTTTGCATAATAAAGGAATGCAAACAGAAATCTTAAAAGAAATAATCTTTGCATTGTTTGAATTGTTGCATTCAAATACTGGCCAGAAATGCTTTTTCTACATTTTAATATTTTGGAATGAAACATAAAAATATTTTGAATTTTTCACATCTGTGTTTTTCTCATTGAAGGAGTATTAAAGTTTATTTGGCAACTAAATGCCCCATTTTCAAGGTATATGTTTTGACATCGTATATTGTCTAGGAATTAATTTTATATCATAATATCCTGCAATATAATTTATCGCCCAATGTTATGTTAACTTTCAGTATGTTTATATAAAAAGAAATACTGTTTTATTCCAATAGTAAACATTTATGGAGCCTATATTGTATCTGAAATACTGTGCTAAATGCTTCACATTTAAAGGATAGGACTTTTTATTCCTCATTTTACATATGAAGATATTGAGCTGTAGCTTTTTGGGTAGCAACAGTAACTAGAAGTCACTTTTACCCACATGTCTTATACCCAAAATTCTTGAAGACTAGAACTGTCAGATGGAGAGCCATTTTGTTGTAGCCTTCCCATTTGGCTTGGCTTTCTTACAGTATGGGAGCTTATGGGTAGCTGGAGTTACAAATTGAACATCCTTAATATGAAAATCTGAATTATGAAATGGTCTGAAATCTGAAACTCTTTGAGTACTGATATGACACTCAAAAAACTTCAGATTTTGGTTGGGCATGGAAGCATACTCCTGTAATCCCAGTATTTGAGAGGCTGAGACAGGAGGATCAACATAAGTTCAGGGCCAGCCTGGTCTACATAGTGAGTTCCAGGGTAGCCTGTGTTATGCAGTGAGATCCTATCTCAAAGAAAAAAAAAAATCAGATTGGGAGCATTTTGGATTTTCATATTAGAGATACTCAATTGGTAAAGTTAATGCAAATAATCCAAAGTCTGAAAACTCCAAAATCTGAATCACTTCTGGTCCCAAACATCTTGAATAAGGGGCACTCAGTGTATTACACAGCAAGTTCATAGCTCTTAAGTGCAGCCAAGTTACCCAACATGGTGAAATGTGTTTTATATTCTAATCTAGGAAATGATAGTGTCACTTTCACTACATTATATTGGTTATGAACCAGTTAAAACCTGTCAAGATTAAAGGGATAGGGCATAAAACCCCCCACTTCTTGGTGGGAATAGTGTCAAGACCGCATTCATAGGATGGGAGGTTTTATTGAAGCTATATTCACCTACTTTCATATGCCTGGCATGTGAGGGAGCCTAAAGTTGAACTTGAATATGTGCAGCCTGGTTTTTGATTTTGTTTTATTTTGTTATTTATTTATTTCTTTGTTTGGGTTGCTGAGGATCAAATCCAGGGCATAGTACATGCTAGGCAAGTAGCCAGCCACTGAGCTACAGCTCCTTGATGTAGCTTCTTGGTGTTTTTAGACAGGGCCTTGCTCTGTAGCTCAGGTTGGTTTTGAACTTGCTTTGTAGCCCAGGCTGTCCTCATACTTGGAATCCTTCTGCCTCTGCTTTCTCAGTGCTGAGATTACAGTTGTGTACAACCGCACTGGTCTGTTTTTGAGTGAGTGAGTGTTCTCTACCACTGTACTGCTTTGCCTCCCAAGAATTCCTTGGTTAAATAACCCTAAATACTCGGGTGCTGATATTTGAGGTTCCAAGTATAGATAATAGTATGCTGATATTTCTCTCCCTTTGTTGTATCTGTTCCACTTTGGTCTACTTTGCCCTATCATGCCTGGTATGAATCATTCTCAGTTCTTTAGTATCTCCCCTAAATCTGCAAAAAACTCTAAACTCTTCATGCTTACAGCCTTACTTTGCTGTCTCAGCTTATATTCTAGCCACTTTGTATTTTAGCTTTACTTTTTGTGAATAAATCATTCTTTTTTTTTTATATTATTTTTTGGAGAGGGTGGCATTGGCTCTTTATGTAGCCCTGGCTGACCTGGAACTAGCTGTGTATGTAGTCCAAGTTGGCCTCAAACTTGTATTCCTCCTACCTCAGCCTTCTAAGTGCTGGGATTATAGGAATATATCGCCACACCCAGTTTTCATTAATTTATTATTATATCTCTATATTTTTCATGCCTGCAGCCATACCACTGTGGTGTCCCATTCTATCAGATCTCAGAAGCTAAGCAGGGCCAGCCCTGGTTAGTACTTGGATGGGAGACCACCTGGGAACACCAGGTGGTATAGGCCTGGGAGAAGGACCTAGCAGCCTACTCTTCCCCCAAAACAGTCAGTCATTGAAATAGCAGAGAAGCGAGACAATAGTGTTTGGCCTGTTGTACATAGGGTTGCTATGAGTCAGATACCGACTGGATGGCACCTAACAACAACAACAACAACATATTTTTCCCATGCTTTTTGCCTAGAAAACTTTTATTTATGCCTTTAAATTGTGTTTTTCCATGATTTCCTTTTAGGGGAATTTTTTTTTTTGATTCTTTTATGCCTTTCCTATGTGCTCCTAAAACATTTTGTTCATACTTTTGTTATAGCACTTCTTACATTGTATTGTAACTATCTACCTATTATTTTCTTCATTGTTGTTGCTAGGTGCCATTGAGTTGGTTTCTGACACCTAGCAACTCTATGCACAACAGATGAAACACTATTGTCAGTGCTTCTCTGCTATTCATAGGGTTTTCAATGGCCGATTGTTTTTTGGGAGTGGGTTGCTGGGTCCTTCTCCCAAGCCTACAGCACCTGGTGTTCCCAGGTAGTCTCCCATCCAAGTACTAACCAGGGCCAACTCTGCTTAGGTTCCGAGATCTAGCAGGATCAGATGCCCCAGCAGTGTGGCTAGAGGCCTATAATTCCCATGTAATTCATATAAATCTCATATGATTCCCTTGTTGCTGTTGTTAGATGCTATGGAGGCGGATTCAACTCATAGCGACCCTCATAGGTTTTCCAGTGGCTGATTGTTTCAGGAGTAGATTGCTATGTCCTGCTCCCGTTTTTGTGCAGTGCTGGGGATTGAACCTGGGTCCTCAGAGAGTGTGGAGCAGCACTGTACCAAGATAAACCCCAGCCCCATAATTCATTTAGATGCACTTAAAATATATTTTCTCCCATTGAGTTTTCTTGTTTTAAGGGCATGTTTTGCATAATTAACTGTGTGCTCATTTGTTCTTGTTGCTTAATTGTCCTGTAGGGTGAAGATTTTCACTTAAAAGAAATTTTTATTATTTTTGAGTTGTGAACTCTTTCAGGTAGAAGAAGGCTGGTGGAGTGGAACCTTGAACAACAAATTGGGACTGTTTCCCTCAAACTTTGTGAAAGAATTGGAGGCAGCAGAGGATGTTGAGTCTCATGAAGCCCAGGAGGAGTCAGGTAGACTATTCAAAATTTTTGAATAGATCTAAGTAAACTTACATATGACCAAGTATTCATTTTGTTATTTTTGAAACTGTGTTCTTATTTTTGAATGTTGAATCAGATTGAGTTAATCCACTCTAAAAAAAGCAGATGAAGATAAAAGTGAACTACATGTCTGTCAAGTCATTTATTATTTTCCCTTATCTCTGCTTTAAGCCTAAGTAAACATTTAGTACATTTAATAAAAATGCTGCTTATATTATCTCATTACTTCCTACTTAATACATATTTATGTACACTTTTGAACTGCTGAGTTTGCAGATTGCCTCTGAGATTTGAGAAATTTTAGACATTTGTAAGCATTCTTTGACTGTATTTTTTCTCTTTTACCTAGCAATGAACTTTTTGTGATTCTGAACTTTTCTAAGGGTATACTCTACAGAATTGAATTAAATAGCTATAAACAAATAGGTTTGATTCCCAGCACCGCAAAATTGGGAGAAGGATGTGACAATCCACTCCCACGGCAATCCTGAAACAATCAGCCATTGAAAACCCTGTGAAGGTCACTGTGAGTTGGACAGGACTTGAGTACACCTAACAACAACACAGTTGAATCCTTTAATGCTTGTCTTATTTTTGTTGTTCTTGTGAGCTTCTTTCTATTATCTCTTTTTGGAGACAAAATTGGCTTCTTCACATAAACCATATTTCATTTTTTTAGTTGGTATAATTAGTGAACTTGAGACAGCTGGCACAATTTGCAGAACAGTAGATAATAGTGCTTTTCCTATGATAGGTTATTCTTATTCTTTTACCTCTTTCTTTCCTTTAGACTTCTCTGGTTTGTATGTATGTTGTTGTTAGGTGCTGTCGAGTTGGGTCCGACTCATAGCAACCCTGACAGAGTTTCAATGACTAATTGTTTTGGGATTGCTTCAGGAATAGATTGCTATATTCTGCTCCTATTTTTTGTGTTCCTGGGGATTGAATCCAGGTCCTGAGTGTGGAGGAGCACTCTACGAACTAACTACCCCCTTTTTTATGTATGTTGTTGTTAGGTGCCATGGAGTTGGTATCCCACTCATAGCGACCCAACATACAAACAGGCGAAACACTATTGTCAGTACTTTTCTGCTATTCATAGGGTTTTTAATGGTGGATTGATTTTTGGGAGTGTGCTGTCTGGTCCATCTCCCAAGCCTACAGCACCTGGTATTCCCTGGAGGTCTCCCATCCAAGTACTAACCAGGCCCGACCCTGCTTAGCTTCTGAGATCTGATGGGATCGGATGCCACAGGGCTATGGCTGCAGGCTTTTTATGTATAGTTACCCATATTTGAAGAGTGATAGATAAAGTTGTGTTAAGCAGTGCAATTTTCATTAGTGAGAATCGGAGTGGGGTAGAGTTGGGGAACACTGAATTCAGTCTGCTTTAATGCAGATGCTGATTCCACTGAAAGCCAAGTCATTGAGATAGGACTAAACAGAGAAAGAATTATACCAAATTGATATCTTTTTACTGTTTTATGTTGCATTTATTTGAAAATATCTGGTATCAATTTTGAAGTCAGAACTTAAGTTTAAGCATTTATAAAAACCATTAAAAGTAACGGTTAAGAACCAACTCAGGAAGTGTTTCCTGAGTTACTTGTGATGCACATTAGTATTTCTTATGGTTCACAAGTACTGGATGTTGTGATTTTTACTTTTTACATTAGAATTAGATATAAAAATATATGATGAAATGTCCTTTATGATGCCCTTAAAGTTATAAATACTTTGAACATTTTCTTACCCTATTTAGGCCTATTTGAATTTTAGAAACTTTTTAGAATTATATTTGTTAGAAATTACTTCCTTTTTTCCTTAACTCCTTTACAATAATAGTACATTCTAAATGTGGAACTCTGTGATTATGGGGTGGAAATTCAGTGGTTGCAGTATACTATTATTCTTTCTTTTTTTTTTTTTCTAACTAATTTTTTCTAACTAATTTTTACTATGCAGCCATGGCACCCTAGCATCCAATCCTGCCAGATCTCAGAATCTAAGCAAGGTCAACCTGGTTAGTCCTTGGATAGGAGCCTGCCTGGGAATATCAGGTGCTCCCCGCTAGGGAGAAGGACAGGACAATTTACTCCTGAAACAATGCGCCATTGAAAACCCTATGAATAGCAGAGAAGCACTGACAGTAATGCCGGATGTGGCACAGTGTTGGAGAGTGTTTCTGGTCTGTTGTACACAGATTCTCTATGAGTTGGATCTGACTCGACAGCACTTAATAACAACAACAACAGCAACACCACCAACAACTAATTTTTAGGCAAAAAATTTCTGCACATTATTGTAAATGCCAGGGAATGCTTTTTAAGGAGTGATGACTTAGAATTTTAGTGATAACAGTACATAGTTGGTTAAGTTTTAATTGTTTGATCTTATAATATGACTTAAAGAATTGATGTCTACTAGTCGTCTTTCTTGATGTGAAGTTTAACAGCCACTGTCCATTACTGGTGTTTTGACAGTTTTTCAGTCAGTAAAATAATTATGTTTCTAGTAGCTGTCACAAAAATGATAGTAGACTACATGTAAAATGTTACTTTTTTGTTTATAGTATTGGAATGCCATATCCATAGAACTTGATTATTTTATATAGTTTATCTTCACAGTCTTAAATTTAGTAGGGTTTTTCTGTTTGTCTTCCTTCCTTCTCCTTTTTCCCCTTCCTTGGGTTACTTTCCCTCTCATAGAATTGATATGATTTATTGGTTTGGCCAAACTCTAGCTACTACTTCTAAGAAGATAATTGTTGTTTGTTGTTAGGTGCTCTAGAGTCAGGTCCAACTCCCAACAATCCTATGTACAATAGAACGAAACACTCCCTGCGACTGTGAAATGCCTGGCACTATTGTCAGTGCTTCACTGCCATTCATAGAGTTTTCAATGGGGCATTGTTTCCGGAGTGGATTGCCAGGTCCTTCTTCCTAGCCTGCAGCACCTGGTGTTCCCAGGCAATCTCCCATCCAAGGACTAACCAAGACGACCCTGCTTAGCTTCCTTGGTCTGGTGGTATCAGATGCCAAGGTGCTTTGGCTCCAGACAAGAAGATAATACTGCCTGTAAATAACAGATGGACAATATCAGTTGAGCCTTTCTGGGTATTGTTTTTGTGTTCTTAGTTTTCTAGAATAAAACTTAAAAGACAGTTATTATGTTTTCTATAGGAATGCAGTGAACTTATCTGTTCTTTTATTTTTTAGCTTCTATGTATAATCCTAAAATAAATTGTTTTTAATATTCAATCTCAGGAGAAGTATTGCTTCTCTAGAAAAGTGTTACATTTCAGTTTTTGTAATGAAATGTCTAATTTTTCATTTTGTCAAATGTACTTAACCTTTGTTTAGAGGTCTTGTTAATAGTTCAGATTCCACTTATTTGCTAATTAGGAACACACTTTCAGTTTTTGCTCTTTTGCTATATAGTTGCCATAACCTATTTTCCATTACCACTTCCTGAGTGATTTTAACATAGCCAGAAGTGATCACCTTCTAGTAGTTACCCATTTTACTTAGAGTAAAAGGCAAATTCTTTTAAAAAGGCTACCAAATCATCTATGATCTAGCATCCCTATGCCTTTCCCATCATGTATTTGATTTCATCCTCTTCCTTAGTTCTTCCCTCTGTTCACATTGGAGAATTTTGAGGAGACTAAAAAGGTCCGAGCAGGGATTATTTTTAATGTTTTATGCCATTCATCTCTCTAGGCATTACTGGGCAACTAGAAGAATACATGGCACAAAACATTTAAGAACCCTTTAATGATTGTTTTTCAGGAGTTCTAGTCACTGGGGATTGGGAAACCGACCTGGCAGCCTGCTCCCAAAAATCAATCTGCCATTGAAAATCCTATGAACATCAGAGAAGCGCTGACAATAGCGTTTCCCCTGTTGTACGTAGGGTCGCTATGAGTCAGATACCACCTTGATGGCACCTCACAACAACAACAAGAAGTCATTGGGGATAGAAAGAGTTCCTTCTCTTAGGAGGAGTCAGCTGAAGTTTTGATTATTCAGGCCCTGGAAAACAAAAACATGCTTTTTGCTAATGAAGCATAGGATCCTGGGGGAATGATTATGTGCACTCAGTTTGCCAGTGTGGTGAGTAGAAATCTATTGGTCATCAGCCTAGTCTCTAGGCGTTAAGGTGGTACACAGTTTATTTTGGGCTTTGTAATCCCACTGTGTTCACTGCATTCACACTGATCTTCTCCTCTTGGTAAGCAGTTCTGCAAGGAAAATCGTTCTGGAGTTTTGATGCCTTTACTAGTAGTATGTCTTAGTTCTTTGTAAATTACTGTTATAACCAGTTTTTATAGGAGCTTTTAAAAGTAAATAAATTAATAAATTAATTTTGTAGTACTTAGGGTTTGAAACTAGGGCCTCACCCATACTTTACAAATGTTCTACCACTGGGCTGCACCCCCAGCCTATTTTTTGTTTTTAAGTTAGGGTCTTTCTATATTACACAGGCTGCCCTGGGCCTCAAATTCACAATCTTCCTGCTTCTTGAGTAGGTGGGAATTATAGGCATGCACTACCACACCTGCCAATTAGTATAATTTGTAGGGACCCTAAAATTTTTGGAAAAGTAAATGTGGATTGGCTTCAACTTAAAGTCATCAGCTGCATTAGCTCCAAACAAGAGCACTAACCAATCTTTTGAAGCTCTGTGGCCAGGCATTGACATCTCTTTAGTATGTTATGAAATACCATACTAGATAGCATCTTCCAATGTACCACTGTTTCCTGTGTGTTGAAAATCTGTAATTTATTGTACCTACATCAGTTATCTCAGCCAGATCTTCTGGATAACTTGCTGCAGCTGCTGCATCAGCACTTATTGATTCACCTTCACTTATGTTGTGGAAACAGCTTCTTTGCTTAAACTTCATGAACCAACCTCTGCTAGCTTCCCACTTTCCTCTGTAGCTTCCTCTGCCTCTCTGTCTTCACAGAATTGAATTAGGGATTTACTCTGTGTTAGATTTTGGCTGAATAGGATGTTGTGGCGGGTTTGATCTACCCAAACTTTCTCCTTATTAGCCTTAAGGTTGTTTCACTTTTTTTATTATATGTGTCTTTACTGGAGTAGCACTTTTAATTTTCTTTTAGAAATTTTTCTTTGCTTCACAATCTGGCTGGCTCTTTGGCACAAGGAACCTACTGTCAACATGTTTTCCTCACTAAGCTTAATCACTTCTAGGTTTTTTGTTTTCTGTTTTTTTTTTTTTTTTTTTTTTTTTTTTTTTTTTTTTTTTTTTTGGTGGTACTGGGAGTTGAACCCAGGGCCTCACACTTGCATGCTTTGCAAGTGCTATACCACTGAGCTGTACCCTCAGCCCATTTTTTTACTTTTTGAGACAGGGTCTTGGTAAATTATGCAGACTGCCTCTGGTCTCAAACTTGCGATCCTCCTGCCTCCATCTCTCGAGTTGGTGGGATTACAGGTGTGTGCCACCATGCCTGGCTCCCACTTCTATTTTTTGATTTAAGGTCAAGACTTCCTTTCACTTGAACACTTAGAAGCCATTTTTGGGTTATTAATGGGCATAATTTCAGTGTTGTTATTTATTGTTGTTTGTCATGGAGTAGGAAAGATCTAAGAAGAGAGAAAGAGATAGGAGTAGGGTTGGATGGGTCTATGAAACAGAACACACACATTATTTATTGATTAAGTTTGCTATCTTATTTAGGTGTGATTCATGGTGCCTCAAAATAGTCACAATGGCAACATCAAAGGTCACTGATCACAAATCACCATGACAGATATAATGAAAAAATTTTGAGATATGGTTGAAATTACCAAAATATGTTACAGATAGGTAGTGAGCATATGCTGTTGGACAATTGTGCTGATAAAGTTGTTCAATACAGGGCTGCTACAAATCCTCAATTCATAAAAATTGCAGTATCTGCCAAGTGTGGTGGCACATGCCTTTAATCCCAGGGACTTGGGAGGTAGAGGCAGGAGGATCACAAGTTCGAGACCAGAGGCAGCCTATGAAATCTAGTGAGACCCTGTCTCTAAATAAAAAAATAAAAATGGAGTTGGGGTACAGCCAAGTTGTAGGGTGCTTACAAAGTGTGTGCCAAACCCTACATTCAATCCCCAATTACTGCAAGCAAACAGTCATTCAATCCATCCATCAATCAATAAATCAGTATCTGTGAAGCACTGTGAAACAAGGGTACATATACTTGTTGGCACTATATTTCTTTTTCTTTCTTTCTTTCTTCTTTCTTTCTTTTTTTTTTTTTTTTGTGGTACTGGGAGTTGAACCTAGGGCCTTGGGCTTGTGTGCTTTGCAAGTGCTGTACCACTGAGCTGCACCCCCAGCCCATTTTTTTAGTTTATGAGACAGGGTCTCACCAAATTATGGAGACTGCCTCTGGTCTGGAACTTGTGATCTCCCTGCCTCTGCCTCCCAAGTCGCTGGGATTACAGGCATGCACCACTGCTCCCGGCTAGCACTATATTTCTTAAGTAAATAAAAATTATAAATTATATCTTTATACTATAAAATATTGTTAGATATTTGAAGGCTTTTGTGTTTCAAGACTTTATAAAGTATTTGAGCTATGGTTTTGGGGCCATCTTGAATTTAGTTCAAATATTGGTTTTATTACTTACTAAATAAGGTTCTTATGAAAGTACTTAATATTTCTTTGGACCAGCTTACTTATTTTTAAAATGAGAAGTAATGTTTAATATTAATAGAAATTTATGAGGTGGTTATGAAAATTAGATAATTTGTATGTGGTGTTTGGTAAAGGGTGCAAAAGCAGCCCTGAATAAATAGTAACTACTATTTGTTCTACCCATTAGTATTCTTACTGTTAGACTTCAGCAGACTAGTTCAGTGAGCTGATAATCATATGTTTTTCTCCACCTTTTAGCCTTAATCTGAAATGTTTCTGGAAATTTCTTTGATGATTTACTCTAGAGTTTTGTTTGTTAGAATATAAGGATCTTTGAGAATCTTATCTCATAAAAGCTGTGCCTCTTGTACACGTGAAAAAATAGCCACCCAATTTTCTATGGGCTTGTTCATAATTCATTGAGCCTATTTACATGAACCTTTGTGGCTGAGCAAAAACTAAAAAAAACCCTGTATAATATTAAGTGTTCTTTAAATGTTTTGATTTAATTTTGCATTGACTGCTTTAAAACTAGACTTTAAGTTACTTCATCATTAAGTTAAAATGACAGCTTTTAAATTGTTGACTATTTTTATGTCAAAAATTTGGTGATTGAAAAGAAATTAATTTGATAAGCACAGCAGCTATGAGGAGTAAAGAGAACATATATCAGCAAGGTCAAAATTGTTGACCTTTTAAAATAAATAGTTTTTAATATTCCCAGCTTTATATTTAGAAACTAGATTGACTCATACTAGCTTTTAAAAATGATCATACTTTATGTCTTTAATGTTTCAGTTTTATATTATTATCATTTTTGGCCAAAACCTGTGAATTTGACTTTTCCTTGTCTTGGTCCATTATATGTTGCTATAGTAAAATACCTGAGACTGAGACTTCGTATTTTATGAATAAAAGAGGTTTGTTTAGCTCACCATTCTGGAATCCAAGTGTGCAGAGAAGGGCCAGGCTTGCTCCTTTATTACAACTGCTCTCTGGGGAATTAATCTACTCCTTAAAATCCTACCCTCTTCATAACCAGTATTAATCCCTTCAGCAGGGACATCAGGGATCAGTCCTTGCTAGTAGGCTCCTCCTCTTAAAGGTCCTATCACCTTTCAGTATCTTTTACATTGGGGACCAAACTTCAAGCACACAAACCTTTAGGTGACAAAGCATATCAAAACCATAGCGTCTTGTGAAAGACTTCATAGTACAATTTCCTGAAATTTTCAGTTTTGTACTAATTAAATGTGCCTCAAATTATTATTATTCTATACAACAAGTACAATAACAACAATAAAAAACCAGTATAAGGTATACCTTACTCTTGGATATTTCTATATTCAACTATTTATTTTGTTTTTATTCTGCCATTTTAGAATTTGGCAGTATAAGATATAGACATTGTGCAAGGGGATGTAGTGCTTTTTGTGATTCTGGCTGTCACTCTTCAAAAACAAATTATTCTTTCAGAAAGTGTTTTGACTGGGCCTACCTCACCTTTACCACCTCTGGGGAATGGGAGTGAAACTGCACCTGTATCGATTACACAACCAAAGAAAATTCGTGGAATTGGATTTGGAGATATTTTTAAAGAGGGCTCTGTGAAACTCAGGACAAGAACATCCAGCAGTGAAACAGAAGAGAAAAAAACAGAAAAGGTAATAATGATGAATTCAACTTAGATTAACTCCACCCTCTCCTTTAGGCTGTGTGTGTGTTTTTGGTGTGGGGGTGTTGCTCTTTGAGAGAGTCTCCGTGTGTAGCTTAGGCTGGCCTAGATCCTCTTGCCTTCCCCTTTGTCAGGCAATACAGATTTGGTCTACCACATTAAGCATTTTTTAAGGTGTAAAAGTGAGTTTGGAACTCTGTTACATTTCGTTTTTTTGAGATGACTGTAATTTGGTTATGAGAAACTTTTAGGAAAATTTTGTCTCCAAATTTACAATGATTACCTTAATGTTTGTGTTTGAATCTTATAAAAGTAGAATGTTTATTTCTTGGTAAATTTAACATAAACTTTTTTTAGTGGAAGTCTTAGGGTTGTTAGTTATAACCATGTAAATACAAAAGGGAAAGCTTTCTTTTTGCCTTTTTAAGTTAAAATTGTATTATTTTTCTTTTAATTTGAAATATGCTTAAATTGTGCTATTTTCAAATGCATTCACAATGGGTATTAAATTAATTATGTGGTACTCAACTTTACTCAGGATTGCCAGGAATGGTTAAATTTACTAATCTCCTCCTGTGTACAGAGAGTTTTATTTTTCATTAGTATTTAGCTGGCATTTTCAAAGGAAGTAAAGGGAATGAGCCGTAATTTATAAGATCTAATAAGACAATTCAAAATAAATAGTTAAGTTTTTATTTTTCAATTAAAAATAGCTATAGTCTTTAGGACATTTTTTTCTGAAGCTTTTCCTAGTGTCAGTATTTTAGAGATTCTAAGTATTTACTACAGGTTGAAGGGATTTCCTTTGAGTTTAAGGGGGAGGGTTTCCCCTTATAGTTCTCATTTATATCTTGTTAGTGCTTAAGAATTTAAACTATTCCAATATTTATTTGCTTAACTTAGTTACATTTCATTTATAAGATTGTTTTTGGTTAGTGGAATACATTCTCTAGTTTTTTCCCAATGTGGTTGTTACCAACATTTTCCCCCTAGTTTGCTACATATTTTCCCTTCTAATAGTGAGCTTTCTACCCTGCCCTTCCATAGCTCTGAGACTGTGTTGGCATTAAGATTATGGGGTCTAAATGGTTGGAATTCTCAGTTTTTGAAACATTGTTTTATAGCCATAAAATAGCTAGGAGTGTTGGAGAAGCAATTCTTGGATTATGATAGACATTGGACTAGATGATCTGGGGTCCCTACCAGGTCTAAAAGTTTAGTTATTGAGTAACTTTATTTGATTAATGATTATGTTAGTAATCTTTCAATTATCATTCATAATGTTTATTACTCAAAGTTATTAGTAAGAGTATTTTCCAAGTTTCCCTGTGTGATAAAGTAGGGAGCACATTTGTTAGGATTATGGGTGAAGACAGATTGGAAGTTATGGTTAGAATTGGAAGGAATTAAGGTGAGTATCTTTGAAGATAAATAGAATACATAGCAGTAGGTAAGTTAGCAGTATGTTCAGATTTTTAACATTGAAATCTAAAGTCAAAGGTACTATTATTTCTGGGGAGAGATCTCAGGGAAACATTTGTACACGGTTGTAAAGGACTTACCATATGGTAAAATGTCTAAGTAGACTATATATAAAGGCTGTAACATTACCTGAATATTTTCATTCAGATAGTAATCAAGTATAAAGATTAAAAAAAAAAAAAATCCATCTATCTCATTTTAAGGTTTTATGTGCTGTTAACAGACTACTTTCTGGAGACAGACTTTATAGGTACAAATCTGGGCTCCAGTACTGTTAATCTATTAGTGTTGGGGAGATTATTCAACTGCTTTCCCATCTGTGAAAGGGAAGAATAATAATGCCTACTTTGTGGAGATAATTACGAGATGTATTAGTCAACTGGTACATTGCTGTGGCAGAAAAATTGACCACAACAAACTTATGAGAGTAAATATTCATTGAGGGCTTCCATTTATAGGATTTAAAACCATAGAGGTGGGGCAGGCATGATGGCAAAGAACCTCTTCACATCTTAGCAGATCAGGGGCAGAGAGACTGGAACCAGAGCTCTGCATAAAATACCTCCAAAAGCCTGACCCCCCAGTGACTACTTCTACAAAGGTGGATCCCATCTCCCAAAGTTACCATAGCTTCCACAAACGTGCCACTGGGTGGGGACCAAATGTTAAAACACATGACCTTTAGGCACCATCTTAGATTCAGACTATAACACTCTGCTCCCAAATGCCCATGGCTATCTCATAATGCAAAATTAATTCAGTCCAACTTTAAGAGCCCTCATAGTCTTAATGGGCTAGGGTTTAGCTCAGTTAGTACAGCAGTGCTCTGCACTCTCTGTGGACCCAGGTTAGATCCCCAGCACTGCAATCCACTCCCATGGCAATCCACTCCTGAGGCAATACTGAAACAACCATTGCAAACCTTATGAGGGTCGTTATGAGTAGGTCATGACTCGATGGCACCTAACAACAGAAGTCTTAACAGTCTGAACTGTACTCAAAAGTCCAAGTCCAAAGTCTCCACTGAGACTCAGGGAAAACTTAGCTGTGAGCCTCTGCCAAACAAAAGACAAAATAGGTTACATACTTCCAACATACAAGGGCACAGAGTCAGCATTCTCATTCTGAAATGGAGGAATGAGGGCACAGAAAGGAAGGATCACTCCAAAAGAAAGGCCAATAACCTGCTCGACAAATAAACCTTGTTGGTCCATTCCTGGAATCTGGCACATGCTATATCACCTGGCATGTGGCATCTTGCATCATCTAGGCTTGAAAAGGCTTTGGCAGCTTGGTCCACATGGCCCTCTTGGCTAGGTCCGCCCATTCCTGGCTGCTTTCCTGGACAGGTGTATCATGTTGCTGGCATATCCAGTATCCTGGGATCTCCACTGATGTTTAGGTTCCACTCTCAACGCTTCATGTATCAGCCATTTGAGGGCTCTCTGCAGAGCATCCAACCCTGGTACACATTGCCTAGCCTCACAGGCTATCTTCTGGAACCTTGGCAGCAGCCTCCATAACCCCTTAACTCTTGCATTCTGCATACCTGTAAAACCAGCACCTGTTCAGCAATGCCAAGAGTGGTTACTAGCTTAAGAGATAGTTAGGCCGTTTTGAACCATGGCTGCAGTAGCCTCTTTGTGCCTGAGTGGAGAAATCACTTCCCTGGGTGGCCTCTTTTCAAGAGTGCTTCTGGGAGACATTCGCTTTTCAGGCATTATCTTTTTAAATGAAAGTCCTTTAAATGGATTTGCTGTTTCACATGCTGGGCCCTGGCTGACTCCTGTTTTTGACCCCATGGGATTTCTGTTGTCTCAGTGAAAAGTTTGAGGCTTCCCTTTATGGTGGCTCATCTCTTTAACAGTTATGGCCCCTTTGCCCGAACCAGTCCTTAGACAACCAGTAACCTTAGACAAGCCACAGCTTCTTTCCTCTTTAAACTGAATTAGTTTTAGATCTTTTTGTTCTTCCCTTTTCTCCACTTTTTAAAATCATAAATCTGGCTGAAAGCAGCAAACAACAACCCTGTCGCCCCCATCTCTCTACTCAGGGTATTTACTCTGCCAAGTTAATCCATTACTTTTGAATTCAGTCTTACATCTTTAGGAAATAGTTCAACTACAGACAAGCTCTTTGTTAGAATAAAACATGAATCACCTCTACTCCAGTTCCCAATAGAGTCCTCAGTTTTCCTCTGAAATCCCATGAACCCCATACACATTTCTCTTGGAGACATCATTCTGTTTTTCCCTACTCACATCAGAACTACCCCTCAAGCTCTACTTACAGCATTCCAGGGCTTCTCTCATCGCATCTACAAACTCTTCCAACTCCTTCTACAAACAAGTTCCAACGGTCTAAGAACCAAATGGTCAGGTTTCTGTAGAGTAATAGCCCTGTTCCTGGTATTAGTCAGCTGATGTATCACTGTGGCAAAAAAATCAACTGAAGCAAATTTATGAGGGGAAGTATTTATTTGGGGCTAACAGAGGATTTTAGTCCATAAAGGAAGGGCAGGGTGTGGGGCAGGTTGCAGGGCAGGTTGCAGGTGACTTCCTCACTTCTTGATAGATGAGTAGCAGAGAGCACAGAGAGGAACTGGGGTCCTGGGTAAAAACCTCCAAAGGCCTGCCCCCTCCATGACCTAATTCCACAAAGCTGGATCCCACTTCTGAAAGTTTCTATAGCCTCCACAAACAGTACCACCAAGCTGGGGACTGAACATTAAAACAAATGGCCTTTAGAGGACATCTTAGATTCAAACCATGACATGAGAATTAAGTTGTAATATATCTAAAGTGGGCTGGGATTTAGCTCAGTTGGTAGAGTGCTGCGCTGTAGTCTCTGAGGTCCCAAGTTCTATTCCCAGCACCGCAAAAATGGGAGAAGGACCTGGCAATCCACTCCCAAGGCAATCCCGAAACAGTCAGCCATTGAAAACCCTATGAGGGTCGCTATGAGTTGGATACTGACTCGACGGCACCTAACAACAACAACAACAACAACAACAATATCAAAAGTGCTTATATTGTTTTTTCCGTGTTCTTACTCATATGTGGAATTGAATCAAAATTAAAAGAAGGAAAAATCCTATACCTAAATTGGAACATAATAAAAAGGTCATGTAAACTTAGCAGTTGTTGTTGTTAGGTGCCTTCTAGTCATTGGTATCCAACTCATAAAGACCTTACGTACAACAGGCAAAACACTATTGTCAGTGCTTCTCTGAGTTTCCAATGACAGATTGATTTTTGAGAGTGGGTTGCTGGGTCCTTCTCCCAAGCCTATAGCACCTGTTGTTCCCCGGCTGTCTCCCATCCAAGTACTACCCAGGCCCAACCCTGCTTAGCTTCCGAGATCTGATGGGATCGGATGCCACAGGGCTGCGGCTGCAGGTGGAAACTTAGCAGGCGGAAACTTAGCAGAGAAGGAGCAATTTAAGGAGGGGAAAGGAAGAGGGAGGGATCTAGCAAAAGGAAGTGATGATGGGAGAAGACAGTAGGGGGAGGAGGGCCAATGAGGAACAAGGGATGAGAAAGAGGTTGACCTAGAAGTAAACAGCCCAACTTTAATAGTTCGGGAAATAATTATAATAATACCAACAGTATCAAAGGATCGCAATGATGCAAATGGACTTGATTATTCATGTAATACTAATGACAATGTAAAAAGATAGATCCCTATACAAAAAAGTTTGGACTTAAATCATAATCGGGATGCACGGATATAGATAAATAATTCCCATAAAAAGACATGCAAGTAGAAGGGAGGTCATTGGTAGGGGTGTGGGGGATGGGGGAGGAGGGGCACAGAAGAGTAAGGGGGAAGTAGGTGTGCAGTGTACAATGAAACGCATGTATGGAAATGTCACAATGAAATACGTCAGAATGAAACACATTAAGTGGTACATTAAAAATTTCCAATAAAGTCTAAAATTAAATTAAAATTAATATGTTATGAACATCAGAGAATATAAATTAGTTTTTTGTGCTGTCATATAAAAAACTTTTGAGATCTTTATCTTTTTTCATTTCTCATTTTTCATTTTTTGAGGTGGTCTCACATTCCATTCTGGCCTAGAATTCTCAGTCCTCCTGTTTAAGCCTTCTGAGTGTTGGGATGACAGGCATGTGCTGCCATGCTCTGTTGACATTTTTATCTTTTTCACTCTGAGTTTTCAGTCACATTACTGACCTGGTTATGAACGCCATTATGGAAAACAGGATAAATGTAAATGGCAACTTTGTGTAGCAATATTATTTTTGTTTTAACTTAATCTAGTTGATATTATCCTTTTCTATTCTAGCCCATAAACATACAGTCAGCAGGATCCAAAAGTCAGAATATGGAGATAACAAAAACAGACATGGAAGGTAAAATTAAAGGTAAGTTTTTCAATAAATCCTCCATAAGTAGAAATATTCTCAAATATATTATTGTACTTGTTGAAAGGATTTGTTATACTCTACCAATCAGAATAGTAAATTCTACTAAATATAAGCACCATAAGGTTAAGGATTTGGCATGCTGTGTTCATTGATGTATCCTCCTGCAGTTAAAACTGTGCCTTGTACATAGCAGAGATTTAGTAAATATTTGGATGAATGATTAATGAAATTGTTTCTTAACATACAGTGTTGACCATCAGGTTTAGATTTTGAAATTTAAAGATGAATTATTAAGTTCACCTCTAATAGCTTCTTGTACACATTATTGTTTTTGTTAGGTGCCGTCTAGCTGGATCTGACTCATCGAGTCTCATAGGATTTTCAATAACTGATTGTTTTGTGATTGCTTTGGGATTTTGTGTCTTTCTCCCATCTTGTACATATTACTTTAAATAAAATAGAGACTTAATAAATATTTGTTGAAGCCTGGTTTGGTGGTGCATGCCTGTAATTCCATCACTTGGAGGCTGAGGTAGGAGGATCACTGTGAGTTTGAGGCCAGCCTGGGTTATACAGCAAGTCACTGTCTCAAAAAACAAAACCAAAACCAAACAAACAGTAAATACATATTTGCTGAATCAATCAACTTGTATAAGCCACATTATTTGTATTCTTTATTTCAGCAAAGGAATATTGTAGAACATTATTTGCCTATGAAAGTACTAATGAAGATGAACTTACTTTTAAAGAGGGGGAGATAATCCATTTGATAAGTAAGGTAAAGTATTTTTCAGTGAATCATTTAACTTATAGAAATATTTTTCAGAATTCTTATATTACCTCTCAAATATAAGCTCTAGAAGAGGTGGAATTTTATTTTCTTTATGAGTCCTCAGAACTTGGCATATAGTAGGTGCTCAGAAAGTTGTTTTACTAAGTTAACTTTTATTGTTCATATTCATTATTATTGCTGTATTGAAAATTAGCTATCACATTTATCACATTGCTTTTCTTTCCTTTTTTTTTTTCCCCTTTAATTTACTTTGCTTTGCTTTTTTTCTCCTTCAGTACTAGGAGTTGAACCCAGGGCCTTGTGCATGCTGGACAAGTCTTGTACCACTGAGCTGCACCCTTAATCCCTTATTTATTATTTTATGTTATTTATTTATTTTGAGACAGGGCCTCATTAACTTGCACATGCTGCCTTTGCCCTTGAACTTGTTACCCTGCTACCTTAGACTCTTGAATCTCTGGGATTATGAGTGTCTGGCACAGCACCTAGCCTTGCTTTCTTCATTAAACCCAGTTTCCCAGGTTTCTATTCTCACTTCTATTCCATCCCCCCTTCCCACTCCCCATCAATTGCTTGTTGTTGTTATTAGGTGCCCTCGAGTCGAGTCCGACTCATAGCGACCCCATGTACAGCAGATCGAAACACTTGCCGATTCTGTGCCAGGCAAACAATCTTATTTATGTTTAAGCCCATTGTTGCAGACACTGTGTCAATCCATCTGGTGGAGGGTTTTCCTCTTTTGCGTTGACCTGCCACTCTTCAAACATGATATCCTTCTCCAGGGATTGTTCTCTCCTGAGTACATGTCCGAAATATGTAAGACGCAGTCTGGCCATTCTTGCTTCCAAGGAGCACTCTGGTTGTACTTCTTCTAGGACAGATCTGTTGGTTCTTTTGGCAGTCCATGGTATATTCAATAGAGGTCTCCAGCACCACAATTCAAAAGCATCAATTCTTTTTCTGTCTCTCTTGTTCAATGTCCAGCTTTCACAACCGTATGATGCCACTGAAAATACCATGGCATGAGTCAGACGCCCCTTCGTCTTCAATGTGACATCTTTGCTTTTCAATACTCTGAAGAGATCTTTTGCCACAGCTTTTCCTAGAGCAATGCGTCTTTTGATTTCTTGACTGCTGCTTCCACGGGTGTTGATTATAGAGCCAAGCAAAGTAAAATCTTGGACAACCTCAATCTTTTCTCCATTTAATGTGAAGTTGCGTGCTGACCCGGTCGTAAGGATTTTTGTTTTGTTGATGTTTAGTTGTAACCCATATTGAAGGCTATGATCTTTGATCTTCATCAGTAAATGTTTTAAATCCTCTTCATTTTCAGCAAGCAAAGTGGTGTCATCTGCATAACGCAGGTTGTTAATGAGTCTTCCTCCAATTTTGATGCCACGTTCTTCCTCATAAAGTCCAGCTTCTCGGATTATTTGCTCAGCGTATAAATTGAAGAGATAGGGT